>OX451413.1:8238202-8436650 GCA_949629135.1 Eremobia ochroleuca | reverse complement strand
TGCACAAATTTTTTTTTACCATACACAATTATACGACGTCATACACTAAATATCTGCATAATTAAAATCTTTAAATTCAACAACATTCCGCTGCGCGAACGCACACGGTTAAGTGACAAAAAAAATAAAAAATAAGGTAAGTTTTCTTTTGTTCCAACACGTGTCTAGTATGGTATTTGAATATTTTTACATTGCCATTGTAGTTTGTACTTATTTAAGAATGTTTTCCTGTTCTATTCCTCTCGAAATATAGGTTAGCTTTTTTTTTTGTGGTAGTTTGTATTCAAAATGTCGGCAACGTCCACATCGGCTCAGATCACGTAAGTGCACAGTGGATCATGAGCCACTGTGTACTAAACTGGTTTTTTTTTGTAATATTTTGATTAAAATACAGATTCTCAAATCGAATTTAAAGATTTTAATTATGCAGATATTTAGATATCTGCATAATTAAAATCTTTAAATTCAACAACATTCCGCTGCGCGAACGCACACCACTTAACCAAAATTTTCTTTGCACACAAATACCACGCGTCGTACGCGCTTCCCGACTGGTTTCGACGAGTTCATGTACCGACGGCTACATTGGGTGAAAGAGACAGATATATATCTCTGGTAGTTTCTTAGATTCTTAAACTGAGCCACTGTTTCTGGTATAACCACTGTAGAACAAGTGACCCTACAATAAAATAAATGTACCGACAAAATCAGTGTTGTTTATTTACCTACACTCAAAACCCTATCAGAACTTCATAATCATCAAACTGTCGCAGTCCGCTGATGGACATAGGTATCTATCTCCTAATGCACCAGTGTTGCCTATCGATAGTCGACTATCGCTTAACTATCGATAGTCTATCGATAGTTGACGTCATATCAATAGTATCGATAGCTCACACTATCGATAGTTTTATAAACGGCGATAGTATTATATACTATCGATAGTATCGATAGTATTACTTTAAAAAAGTCGATACTATCGATACTATTGTAGTATTATAATGTAATAGTATCGATACTATTGCTACCAATCAATAATATTAGTTAATTTGTGATATCGATAGTATCGATACTATCGATAGCACTATCGATATTGTTACTACATAGTTTCCGAGGTCATCTATCGATAGTGAAACTATCGATAGTTGGGCAACTATATAATGCACCCCACTGCGTAGGCACGATCCTTGTTAATGTAAAATGCTGGTGTACATGACAGACTTCATGGCGGCCATTATAATAAGACGGAACCGCTTTTTAGGAAACCAAATCTTTAAGGAACTAGTTCCTGACGGGGTCCCTCGACCTCACACTTTTTCGGGTGTTGCAACAACAAAATAAAAAATAATAAAAACATCAAAGCGAATATATTACAACATTTATTTCGTATGCGATTACACGTTCCTTCAACACTTTGAGCAATCAAAAAATATATTGCTTACATCAATCACCTCTCGACAATCTTTTTAAAAAAATATACCGAATTTGATACCACACCTGACTTGGTGCCAAGAGAAGTATACAACCACTATAAATTTACAATTTTAAACCTATTTTCTTTACACAAAGATCAGTTTCAGTTTGCAACAAAACTGTTACCTAAGACCTTTTTTAACATTTTTTTTTGTATCATTTTTTAATTCGTAGTAGTTTTTGAAATCGACTTTATTTTTGTATCGTTAACCTTTTGAACGCCAATCACTTGTATACAAGTTCGTATTACACAAGTGATTGGCGTTCAAAAGGTTAAAGTTGACATTTGTTTGTTGCTATTATATCCATTTCTCATTGGATAGTGGCATAGAAAAAGAAATAATACTAAGACTGGGCGTATTATACGCTTTAAAAATGTAGGGCACTGCTTCTGAGCAGTAGTTTTGAGGAACTAGCTGACCAGATAAACGTTCAGCCTACAATGTTCCCACTACCGGGACACAGGCCTCCCTCTCTGTGAGAGGGGAGTGAGCAGTAGTCCACCACGCGCGCCCAGTGCGGGTTGGCAGATGTCATGTCTGACATCTGTCAAACAGGACGACATATCAAAATTTTCCGTTTTTACAATTTTAATGTATTTATTTTGAAAAATTTAAATCAGGTTAAGCTACGCTTGCCGCCGTTGGTCTGTGGATGGGTGACCATCTTTACATACCGAGACACCTCCGTGCCTCGGAAAGCACGTTAAGCCGTTGGTCCCGGCTGTCATTCGTAGATCTTTGACAGTTGTTACGGGTAGTCAGAAGCCCGAAAGTCTGACAACCAGTCTTACCTAGGGGTATCGTATTACCCAGTAACTGGGTTGTGGAGGTCAGATAGGCAGTCGCTCCATGTAAAATGCTGGTATTCAGCTGCATCCGGTTAGACTGGAAGCCGACCCCAACATAGTTGGGAAAAGGCAACGCAGATGATGATGATTTTGAAAAATTTATTGTATCTCAAAAAAATCGCAAAGAATGTGCGTGATTTGGATGGAGTAATGGCACTATTGAGCTGACGCTGTGTGAGCGTGCGTGTTCCATCGCCGCCCGTTCGATGTCCACCACGCACAGGATGGATGGGAAGCAGCACATGAAGTAATTCTTTGCTCCGTTGGTGTACTTGCTGTATGGCGTTCCAGAATAAATAAATAAATGTCTTCGAATTTTTAGTTCTAGTACATTACTTGGTTTCCTCACGATATTTTCCTTCACCGTTTTTGAGAGCAGTGACCACACAAAGCAAAGCGCCTGTCTGGGTTCGAACCTACGACCTACAACTCGTAAGTCGCTGCAGTTACCATTGGGCCATCACTGCTCGTGTCTTGTTCAAATTTCAATAATTCACACAAACATCCCATAGAAAAAACCAGGTCCAGGTTTTCCCCGAATTTAAATATTTTCCTTCCAATTTTTCTTTCCATATCAACCCAACCCACCCCACGTTGGTCATCATCTGCCTAGCCTTTTCCCAACTATGTTGGGGTCGGCTTCCAGTCTAACCGGATGTAGCTGAATACCAGTATTTTACATGGAGCGACTGCCTATCTGACCTCCACAACCCAGTTACTGGGTAATACGATACCCCTAGGTAAGACTAGTTGTCAGACTTTCGGGCTTCTGACTACCCGTAACGACTGTCAAAGATATACGAATGACAGCCGGGACCAACGGCTTAACGTGCTTTCCGAGGCACGGAGGGGTCTCGGTATGTAAAGATGGTCACCCATCCACAGACCAACCTCGGCAAGCGTAGCTTAACCTGACCGATCGACCTGTGCGGCTGTTATTATTTAGCCACGGGCCCCTCTCCCACCCCACGTTGGTATGGACATAAAAATATCGCGACGGGATTTTATCACGCACTGGATTTCAACTCTCGGTGATGAACCCAGCGTTGACATCCATCGTGCATCCCAGCGCATCGAGAAACACAACTGTTGGATTCTCAACTCTCGGCGCTTACCAGAGAATTGAAAATCCAGTGCGCGAAAAAGTCGGCCGTGCGATCACCTGGGATTGCGAACAATTTAAAACAAAAAAATAGCCAATTCGGTCCAGCCGTTTTGTTACAGCATTTCATTTATGTAGATTATTTCTGCTTCCATTGCAATAGAATTATTTAATAATAAAAAAACAATAAATAACACTATAAACAAATGATATCGTTTATACAAATTGTAACTTAAATAACGCACACACAACCACATCCGAAATCGGGAAAAAAGAAATCACCGGTTCCATACATTTTGATGAGTTTTGCGAACTTAAATGTAGAGAACAGCGGATTTTTTTTCGCAATTTCTGGTTTGGTCCTATAGTAAAAGTTGTTCATAATGATGAGTACAATGACCCCTTAAGAGGTTATGCGTTAATTCTGGGACATCTAGTATAATATAGCCTATAGGCCTAGCTTTCTTTAAACCACTTTATTTTTAGTATTTTTATTTCACGAAACGACGCGTGCTTTACTTGTGGTTTCCAAGTGTACAAACACGTTGTAAATGTGTGTGAGCTCCAGGTACCGCCCGAGACAATGGTGAAATCGAAAGCTTGTTTGCTACGTGCTGACGCTACTTTTCTGCATGCACACATTCACTGCGTGTTTCACACACAAACCCGCTGTGCACGTGTAAAGAGTAAAGCGCGCGTCGCTTCGTAAGATAAAAATACTGTACTTAATATGTAATTTTAAAATGTGTCGATATCTATACTATTACACAAGTCCTTATCGGGAAGGTCTGGTCATAAAAATGCTAGGAAGAAGTTTTTAATCAGTCGAGATAAATGCTTAACTTTAGTTCACTCAAAGCTCATAGATGGCGCTAGTGTCTTACGGCCGCACTCAGAGACGTCACTTGAAATATAATCAATCATTAAGGGAGAAGGGCCCTCTAAGTTCATATCACTACATAGTATAAAACAAAGTCCTTCCCTGTCTGTCTGTCCCTATATATGCTTAGATCTTTAAAACTACGCAACGGATTTTGATGAGGGTTTTTTTAATAGATAGAGTGATTCAAGAGGAAGGTTTATATATATAATACATGCATAATATAGTAGAGAAACACTGATAATTTTAGAGGTTTCTAATGTGATGTCGTAAATAAACACATTTTTTGCGCTTACATTGTAAACGCTAGCTGAACCCTTTGAGATAGATCAAAATAATGTACAACAGTATTGTACACCTTAAGAAGGTGTACAAAAAAGTCCACGATGGTATATGTCTATCTCTTAGGCATAACCCACAATAACCATTTTTTATCGTTAACTTTTTACGAGAAATAATGGCTCTAAAATTATTATCGGTATTTCTATTGCACCCGTGCGAAGCCGGGGCGGGTCGCTAGTAATCCTATAATAATAATATTCCACAACTTTCACACAACGCCATCTAGTCCCAAACTAAGCAGAGCTTGTGCTATGAGTACTAGACAACTGATAAACATACATAAATATTTCTAAATACATACATGTTATAGATAAATTACACCCAGACAAAGAACAAATGATAGTGCTCATCACACAAACATTTGTCCTGGGTGGGAATCGAACCCACGACCTTGCGTGTAGTAGTCAGGGCCACTGACCACTAGACCAACAGGGTCCGTACTATGACGTGTTAATGCCACATCGTTGTTCCAGTGTCAGACAGAGATACAGCTATACAGGATGAATAGCGCTTTTTTTTTTAAAAAAAAAAACGTTTCCCCACACTAGGAATTTCTCCTGTATTGTGGGTGCGTTTACAAACATTCAAACTCACATACACAAACAGCCAGAACCGGAACAGCAACTTGTAGGTCATACACATATTTGTTCCGTGCGGGAATCGAACCTGTGACACGCAGCGCAGCAGTCATCACATCGGACCAACGATGGCATTAACACGTCATAGTACGGACTCTGGCCTGCCTATTGATTGATTACAGGGATATTTGAAGGTAGAGTGTTGTATTGATGCTATTAATGATTATAATTCTGTAAATACATGCTTGTTACGCTCGCCAATCATATTTTGTTCAACTTAAAACATAACACCGACATGAAAATTGCAAAAAACGTAAGAAAATTGTGAGAAAGGTGTCAAGGTCAGATAGGCAGTCGCTTCATGAAAGCCGTTGGTCCTGCGCCTGATCTCTCCCCGGGCGTGTCGGATTGCCGTCCCTGAGGACTATGAGAGTGAAGGAACATAGAGTGCACCTGTGTTTGCGCACACACGCCTGCACTATGATATCTCCTTCGTACCTGGCTAGTCTTCGTTGAGATTGCCCACCGTGACCGAAATCGGTCGACATCTATCATATTATTTACTGACAGCCTTCCAATATGCCAATGAAAGATAGTTATTATTTCAATTGTGACCACTCTGAGTACCAAGGTTGTGGTTAAAATTCAGAATTTTGACATTTAAAAGTCGATAACTTGATATAAATAATAAATCGATTTCTGAAATGTCAAAATTCTAAATTCATTACCAACTTGAAAGCATTGCCTTACGTTGTCATATACAATGTGGAGACGACAATCACAAGACAAGACAACAACAAGAGACGACAAGAGACGAGAGAGGCTTCTTAAGGGATCATTGTACTCATCATTATGAACAACTTTTGCTATGGGACCAAACCTGTAGTCGCGAAAAAAATCAGCTGATCCCTATATTTATGTTCGCACAACTCGTCAGTGTGACTGAGGGAACAGCTGATTTTTTTTCTCGCGATTTCAGTTTTGGTCCCATAGTAAAAGTTGTTCATAATGATGAGTACAATGACCCCTTGAGAAGTTGTGCAATAATTCTGGGACATGTTATATACAAGCTGTAACTTAAATAACTTACAACCTCATAAGGGGTCATTGTACTCATCATTATGAACAACTTTTACTAGGGGACCAAACCTGAAATCACGAAAAAAAATCAGCTGTTCCTTAAATTTTGACGAGTTATGCGAACATAAATGTAGGGAACAGCTGATTTTTTGATGTCGCGATTTCAGGTTTTATCTCATAGTAAAAATTGTTCATAATGATGAGTACAATGACCCCTTAAGAGGTTGTGCGTTAATTCTGGGACACGTTGTATATAGTCGCTTTTCGTGTCAGTTTGTGTGACGGCTTATCAAAGCATAATCAGCTTATAATTTCCCCACCGCTGGGACACTGGCCTCCTCTCGGTGAGAGGAAGTGGGCCGTAATCTACCACGCGGGCACAGTACGGACTGGCAGGTGTCACATGCCTTTGAAGACTGGGAAACCATATCCGGCGGATTACGTCGGCGGAGATTCACTAGTTTTTTTTCATTTGATCCGGTAGTATTGGCAGTGTTTTTATTCAGTGTCGTCTCCATTTTGTAGTAATTTGGGACGCCAGACGCTGAGCTGACTGCCCAGAGTTCGTACCACGTACAGACGCCAGCACATCAAGCTACTACAATCTGTCAGATTTCTTTAATAGATTTTCAATTTTATCGCTAAAACATAAGGATCAAAGTTGATTGGGAAAATCTGACAGTTTCGGGTAGCTTGATGTGCTCGCGTCTGTACATTTTTAATGCTATTGGTAGAGGCTATTTTAATTTAACCTTCAAGCAGGCGCGTGGTCCTTTGTAACGCCAGCGGTCGCGCGTAACCTAAAAGACCTATAGGATATTTCAGGGATTTGAAACACTAATTATTTAATATTTTTTTTGTATTTATCACATTATCATTATGTTAGGACGCAAACAAAATCATAAAATCATATTCTAATTTTCTTTGGATTTGTAAGCAATTTGCCATCATAAATGTATCAAGAATCGATCGAATCGCGGTCGATTCGACGCCGCGCGACTGCTTGAAGGTTAAAAATCCCATGACAACTTGAGACATTTTTATACAGAGTGAAATTTTATTTGCTAGCTAAACTCCGCAGACATGATAGGTATCGATAACGAAACCCGATAATGTTATTTTTTTGGGTCAACGACCGCTTGTTACTTGTTACTTGAAGTATGAGTTGAGAAAATCTGTTTTTTTTTTTTTTGTTTTGTTTCATCATGTTTATATAACGACATCCATCACGTCTGCGGAATTTCACTAGCAAATTTAATTTGATCCTGTATAAATACGAAAGACACTTGCATCATCACCATTTAAATAAAAAAACACCTAAACTATAGAATAATTAATAAAACTTCATATAAAAGCGAAAAAAGACGTATTGGATATACGCCCCGAGAGCCGTTCGCAAGTATTTTATAGCGCACTGGATTTTAAACTCTGGGTGTTGAGTGCAGCATTGAGAATCCAACAGAACGCATCACAGCGCGTCAAAAAAAAAAAAAAATACACCGTTGGATTTTCAACTCTCGGCGTTAAGCATTGCGTTGAAAATCCAGTGCGCGACAAAAATCGCTGCAGGAAATACGTGCCTGTACGAACATGGGCTTTAGAGGAAACGTGGTCACTTGGTCGTTAGGTTCATTCCATACTAACGTATTCCACTTTTTTCTTCCTGGTTAATGATACTAGTATAACTCTAACACACTGTTGGATTTTCAACTCTCGGCGCGACAAAAAAATCGCTGCCTGTGCGAACCTGCGGGGTAACTGCGTAACACACTATCAGTAGCAATGGGTTTCAGTTTGACAGTTCAACAAAATTCATTGTGCTACAGTCGAAGCTCTATAATCAAGCGCTCGGTGCAGGAAGTGACCACTATAAGACAGTCCAACTACTCGCATTCATTTTCTCCTCCTCGCCTCATTTATACAACGTGCAACGTTAAATGCGCAAAACCTGAAAATAGTTTGATCAGAATAACGAGGAGAATTAATTGAACCACTTTTTAAAATAGGTCACATTTTTCAAAAAATCTTCATTAAAAACGTTGCCGTGTCTATTTATTAATAAGTCAAGCAAGCCAATGTCTCCCTCGATCAAGCGTCGTCGCAGACGCAAGAAACGATCAGAATGGCCAGTAAAACTAAAACAGCACAACCTTTACAATATTTTTAACGACTTATTTTCTCTCTGAAATATGTCAATTGAATCAAAAATCAGTTGGGGTGTCTGAGGTTTTGCGCATTTAACGTTACACGTTGTATGTAAGCAGCAGTGTGTGCGTGAATGCGCAACTATCGGCGCGTGAGAAGTTGTTTAGATTGTGAGACTCGCACGTGATATGGCGGTATAGGTTATGTTTTGCCTGTGATGAGTAGCTTGTAATATAAAGTTAAATTGAATTATTCACAAAAATTGACAATATGTCAGTATGTGATTTCAATATGGCGCCTGCACGTTTTCCGGTATTTGTAGAGTGGGGATACATTACTTGACTATAGAGGACTTGATTATAGAGAGCTTCGACTGTATTTACGTTGTTGAGGAGACACATTTTTCGAACATATGGAGAAATGGTTTAACAATATCTTTCAGAAAGATTCAATTTGAGATCGACAATGTGTTACGCGATTAGGGTGCCGGGCTTAAGAGGAAACGCGATGACGTGGTCGTTGGAGTTCATTCCATATTAATGTATTCCTGTTTCCACCCTGGATATATGATACCGACTCCTAACTCACAGGGTCCCCCCTAGATTACACCCCCTGGTTTTCATTATACAAGGTGTAACTTAAATAACGCACAACCGCTTAAGGGGTCATTGTACTCATCATTATGAACAACTTTTACTGTGGAACCAAACCTGAAATCGCCAAAAAAAAATCAGCTATTCCCTACATTTTGACGAGTTATGCGAACATAAATATAGGGAACAGCTGATTTTTTTTTGCGCGATTTCAGGTTTGGTCCCATAGTAAAAGTTGTTCATAATGATGAGTACAATGACCCCTTAAGAGGTTTTGCGCATTTAACGTTACACGTTGTATACGCAACCTTTGTTTCCCAAAGTTTAATGTTCCTATGTGTATACTGTATGAGCTTTGTGTATTAAGGTTTTTGTGTTAATAAACTTATTTTATTTATTTATTTATACCAGTCCAACAATTTTTTTTAAGATTTACGGCCGAACCCAATTACCTATTAACAGATCGCTACTGATGAGGGGCCCGTGGCTAAATAATAACAGCCGCACAGGTCGATCGATCAGGTTAAGCTACGCTTGCCGCGGTTGGTCTGTGGATGGGTGACCATCTTTTCATACCGAGACCCCTCCGTGCCTCGGAAAGCACGTTAAGCCTTTGGTGCCGGCTGTCATTCGTGTATCTTTGAGTCTTTACGGGTCGTCAGACGCCCGGAAGTGTGACAACTAGTCTTAGCAAGGGGTTTCGTATTACCCAGTTACTGGGTTGTGAAGGTCAGATAGGCAGTCACTCCATGTAAAATACTCAGCTGTATACGGTTAGACTGGAAGCCGACCCCAACATAGTTGAGAAAATATGGGATTATTATTATGGTGTAATTTATCTATAATATGTATGTATTTAGAAATATATAATGTATGTTTATCAGTTGTCTAGTACTCATAGCACAAGCTCTGCTTAGTTTGGGACTAGATAGCATTGTGTGAAAGTTGTGGAATATTATTATTATTATTATACAAGGTGTAACAGAATAAACGCAAGTCCTGAAAGTAGTTTGTTCATAATCGACTAATGAATCGATTTCCGTAACTTTTGATATAGGTATGTTTTGTATTTTACATACTGACCGCCGATTGAGCCAAATAAAATTAAATCTTATTTCAAGGCAATAACTCAATTTTAAATGATCTGGGATCAACACGATTATCTTTATAAATAACAGTTTTCTTAAAAAAAAATAAGTTTTGGTCGTTGTATTATGGTTTTTTCTCAATAATCTAATTGGGGTGTACGAGGTTTTGCGTTAATGATGTATTTTTTATATTGTATTTTTTTTTAGTACTTAACACTAGTTTGCCCAAGGAAGTCATTTTTACTGCTTTTTAATTGCAATTAGAAAAACAATTACGTATATAATGACACAATTTCTTAGAATTTTGTGACTTTTTGTACAACATATAAATGCGTTTATCAGTAATTGTAGTTCCTCATTTCCATTATATATGTCGTCGCAAGCGATATCAAGACGACAAAATAATCAAAATACTACTTCCGGTTGATTTCATAATATTGGTCAAACCGGAATTTAATTCTCATTGGTTGATCGGTTAGTACAGTGAACGCCGTGAGGTGGCGCTTTAACTTCGCGCCATTTTCTACACGTGGACAGAGCCGATTGGAGAGCGGCCGGCATTCGACTTGCGGAGCACACGCCAGATGGTTGAGACCATACAATCGGAACTGTCATGTTCACCGTACAAACCTTTGGTTCTTACTACTCATAAAGTGATTGTAAATTACCGAATAAACGTGACTGTGATTTGTGCTTCAAACTACGTTTTACTGGTTGCCCGAGTACCCACCTTCCTCATGGAACCCGTACCAAGAAACTATGATGATGGCCCTGTTATCGCTACGCCCACGCTCGCGCCGCCATATATATGTGTGTTATACCTACATTTCAAAAGCAGTCGTTTTGACTGCATTTGGGCAATATAGGAGTGTTAATATAATACGTCAAAAAAGGTATGGAATGATCGCCAATGAACCCACGAGTTACCCGCCCATGTGATCGCGTTTCCTCTTAACTCCGCTCCTACAAAAAGTATCACCCCCCTTTCATCCTAAAAATAATATAAATATATTGCAAAAATGGCTAACAATTACAACTAGAATTTTTAAAATGAATATCAAATTCGGTACGTCATCATCACAAACCGCCGGGTCAATGACCCCGGGGCGGGTACTATTATGTCCATTAAACACACTCATATTGAACTATTCTCCTTTTAATCGTTTACTGATCTCTTCCTGTTGTAACTCCCTCCATTCTTTCTTCGGTTTCATTCGTTTTAGTTGTCCGTCCCTGTGGAGAAAAACAATTTTAGTCTATAAGGTTCAATTTACACTGTCGCGGAATGGAATAAGAGGGAATTTTTGGTATGAATTTGTTCAAAGTATTATTGACTTTATGACAATTGTCAAAAAAGAAGAATGCCTACCACAGTAATTAAATTTTAACTTAATATTATTACTAAAATGATAACTTTAAAAATTCCGAGTGATTATTTCAAACATCTATGCAACAAGATCTAAGTTAAAAAAAATATGGACGTTACGTGATCAACTTTGAACGTTATTGGCGCCGATTCCCTTGTTTACAAAGTAAACTAAATTAAGTTCAGTGCATCTTTTTCTTTCTATTTCATTAAGAAAAGGACAGAAGATAAATATTAGTTTAGTCCTGTCAAATTAAGATAGTCAAGTTTAGACGTGATTAAAAAATTAGCTACTAAAAATACGTCAGTTTACGTCAGGCGCTGGCTAATTTGACAGCACTAAACTATTATTTATCTTCTGTCCTTTTCTTAATCACTACATAGTATAAAACAAAGTCGCTTCCCTGTCTGTCTGGCCCTATACAGGGTTACTGGTAACTCGACGTATTCCTTGCAGGACATCATAGTAGGGTTAAAATGCAACAAATTAAGCCACCAAATGTTCTACTGAAGTTCAGTAGTTTTTGAGTTAGTAAGGGTTTTAGATTTTTTGTGAAAAATCCCAGATTAAATTATTTGAACCCAATTTGAAAATTATTCACGGGGCGGCTGTACTGAAATTGGAGTTATTATCATAGTTGACGCCGTAGCGGATCGTTTTTAATAATTAAAAGTTCAAAATGACTAAAACTTTGGTGAAGATCACTAATCAAACATTTTTTTTTTGTAATTTTTGCTATTACTTCATACAAAATGTTGTCATAGCACAAAAAAAAAAAATACTACACCAGGTGTACAAATTATTAGTAAAATATCCTTGTCTTATCAGCTATCCAAAAAGGTATGAAAGTTAATACAAAGTCTTGGACTGCATTATGAAAATCGTTTTTGATTTAGTACAAGGTGTTTATTCGGAAAATCAAATTAAACAATTTCGTGAAAATTATTATTATTTTTAATCAATATCAATTTATGGTCTTTAATAACATGTATTTCACACGTCTTGTTGGAAGTGCTGCCCTCGGTTTCGAATACATGCTCTTATTCGCTTCCTCACTTCGGTTTTTGTGATTCTTGATGTGATTGTGGTCCTCATCTGGTCCACCGCATCTGTTATTCTCTCCCTTAGTTCTTCAATTGAATTTACGGGGGTCACATAAACTAGGTCTTTCATATGACCCCAGACGTAAAAGTCTAGCGGCGTCGGATCAGGGCTTCGTGCAGGCCACGGAATCGGCCCACCGCGCCCAATCCATCGGTTTGGATAGTTTTCATCCAGCAATTGTCGAATTGTGATGCGGAAGTGGGCTGGACATCCGTCATGTTGGTATATCATGTTTGCCCTTCTTTCTTCGGGTACATCCGTGAGCAGTGCTGCTAAATGATTTCTTAGGAAATCTTCATAAAGTTCCCCATTTAATGTTCGGGGTAAAATATGTGGGCCTATTAACTTATCGTCGATAATACCCATCCAAACATTAAGCGAGAACTTACGCTGCGATGCGGTTGGTTTCAGTTTCTTAGGGTTTCCTTCTCCCTTCGGTGCCCAGTAATGTAAATTGTGGTAATTTGTGATACCATCACGGTCAAAACATGACTCATCGGTCCACAGAATGTTTTTCAAAAAGTTTTCACTTTCGGCATCGGCATTTAGCATGAAACGACAAAATTCAAGCCGTCTCTGCGGATCTCCCTCTTCTAATGACTGCACGGGTTGGTAGTGGTATGGATGTCGGCCTGACAAGTGAACTACAGACCAGACTTTCCACTGTGACATACCAAGCTCACGCGCTACGATGTTTGTAGATATGTTGGGCTCGTCAATAAAACGTTGAAGAATCAGCTCCTCGTCCTCAGCCGTGTATCTCCGAGAACGACCAGTGTCAATTTGCCTGCTTCTTTGAACACTGCCAGTTTCAGATAATCGCCGATAAGTCGATCCGAAGACACTAACGTGGGGGAGTCGGCGGTTTGGAAAGCGCAGTTGATATGATCTTCGCGCCTCAGCAGCGTTATCGTCACAAAGTCCGTAACAGTACAATATGTCAGCGTATTCTTGATTAGAATATGCAGCCATAGTCAGCACTTATGAACGCACAGCACAACACAAGAGCAAGATATGGGGCAACAGTCAGGGATATAGCCAGATAACAAAACACGAACTTGCGCAACGTAGAGTTGTAACTAACTAACGCTGACGACCAGATTTTGTGAAGTCGCACCCTGTCTCGTACCGAGGGAACAATAGTGACCAATCATAAAGCTTGCCGAGTATTTGGAATTCAAACGCAGGTAAAAACTAGGAATAATACGACGGTCGACCTATTGTTCTAGAACAATAGGTCGACCGTCTCGCAATTTTACCTGCTCCCCATAAAACTTCTATCTTTCCCTGTCACACACGCAAAAGTATTGACAATCATACCTTTTTGGATAGCTGATAAGACAAGGATATTTTACTAATAATTTGTACACCTGGTGTAGTATTTTTTTTTGTGCTAAGACAACATTTTGTATGAAGTAATAGCAAAAATTACAAAAAAAAAATGTTTGATTAGTGATCTTCACCAAAGTTTTAGTCATTTTGAACTTTTAATTATTAAAAACGGTCCGCTACGGCGTCAACTGTGATAATAACTCCAATTTCAGTACAGCCGCCCCGTGAATAATTTTCAAATTGGCTTCAAATAATTTAATCTGGGATTTTTCACAAAAAATCTAAAACCCTTACTAACTCAAAAACTACTGAAGTTCGGTAGAACATTTGGTGGCTTAATTTGTTGCATTTTAACCCTACTATGATGTCCTGCAAGGAATACGTCGAGTTACCAGTAACCCTGTATATGCTTAGATCTTTAAAACTACGTAACGGATTTTGATGTAGTTTTTTTTAATAGATCGAGTGATTCAAGAGGAAGGTGTATATGTATAATACATGCATAATATAGTAGAGAAACACTGATAATTTTAGAGGATTCTAATGTAATGTCGTAAATAAACACATTTTTTGCGCTTACATTGTAAACGCTGGCTGACCCGTCGAGATAGATCAAAATAATGTACTACATTATTGTACACCTTAAAAAGGTCTACAAAAAAGTCCGCGATGGTATATGTCTATCTCTTAGGGATAACCCACAATAACCATTTTTATCCTATACTTTTTACGAGAAATAATGGCTCTAAAATTATCAGTGTTTCTCCATTGCACCCGTGCGAAGCCGGGGCGGGTCGCTAGTGAAATATAAAGAAAAGATGCACTAAACTTAAATTTAGTTTAGTTTGTTAACAAGGGAATCAGCGTCAATATCTCGGAAACATGACACTTCACAGGGTTTTCATTGATGTCAGCTATCGATTTATATAAGTTTTGTGCGAGGCCGCCATTTTGAAAAATAAAATCAAAATGGCTGGCAGTAGGTATGCGACGGACCTTCAAAGCCCTTTGGCACACAGGTAGACCATGAAATGGGATACTTTTTATCTCGGTAGTACGTTACCGTGGAATAATTCCCGAACTGCACCCGAGCGAAGCTACGAGCTAAAACTGTCAATCAAATATAGCACTTATTACTTACCACATAAGGTCAACAAGGCCGCCCCTCCTCGCGATGACAGCCTTCACTCTGTTCGCGAAGTCGACGGCCGTCTCGTCGGCCGCGCGGGTCATTGCGGGTAGGTACCACACGTCACAGACGATGGCCCATGACGTCATCATGTTCAGGAGGTAGTGCAGCATGCCGTAGCGAGAACTGTTCCAAAATGCGTCGCCGAAGCGTGGGTCGTATCTGTGAAAAAAGTGTTTTTGTAAGTGATTTTTTGTTGATTGATCGGAACGTCAGTGCTATCTGGTGGCGCTGGACAGGGCCTCCTGAGCTCATGGGGGGGGGTGGGGGGGGGGGGGGGTGTGTAGAGCGAGCAGCGAGGTAGAGCGGCTCACTTACACTTGACCATTGGACATCGTACGAACAACATGTGTTCAGAAACTGTCTCGCGTTCCGTATCGTTGAGTTGTGTATTTACGGTGTGTGATGAAACTGTTCGACGGTGACGACTTCACCCTCGGTAAAGCGTCGTCGCAGACCCAAGAAACGATCAGAATGGCCAGTAAAACTAAAACACCACATCAAACCTTTACAATTTTTTTAATGACTTATTTTCTCTGTGAAATAGGTCAATTGAATTAAAAATCAGTTGGGGTGTCTGAGGTTTTGCGCATTTAACGTTACATGTTGTATATAAATTATCATTTACCATTTATTGTAACTTAAAAATTATTTTCTTTCTGTCAAGTAGCTTTGGACAAACACTTTTACACGTCAATCATTTTTTTTGTAAACTATATGGAGTCGGCGTTTCCTATCTGACTACTCTGAGAAGAAAGGCCGAGGCAACCGAGGTGTAAGAGAGAATGTGCTACTGGGGAATTTGTTGAGTTACTTCTTCTTCCCACTAGGAAGTGGTGAAGGGCGGGTGTTTTGGAGGACTGTCTTATGTAAATTTGACGTTCGAAAAATGCTAAATCTCAGCCTTGTAAATGACTTGGTCGGTGGTTGGGTGATCAGTTCATAATGGTGGGTCCATAGGATACAGACTTTCATACAGACTTCTATAGAATTTTGTCTGTGCGACTTTTTATCACACTGACATTTGTCTGTACTGCTTAGTTGCACAGACAAAATTCTATAGAAGTTTGTATGAAAGTCTGTAGTCTGTATCGTGTGGACTCCACATAACGAGACCACTTCTCGGAAAGCACGTTAACCTTTAAGCACCGACCAGTGGCGTGCCTAGTGGTTAAACTTAGGGCAAGCCAACATACTTAAAAAAAAAAAAACTAAGTACCTACCTACCGTATCGCCTGTCACAAGTTGTGCCTACCGACTGATTCGTTTTAGTTCTTACTAATATTCTTATTTCATAATTGTAAGTTTTTGCTATTAGCAATTAAAATGAAATGTTTTTTAATAGCACCATTTTTTTCTTATATTATAAATTATATACTCAAAGTATTGGTAATCCTTTACAAAATCGCAACTTTTTCATTTTCATATTATCAGTTTCGTGTAAAATATGATAAGACGTATAAGAGCCATCTATTAACATTATTGGCACAACAGAGCTCAGAGTTAGTTCATATTTCACTCGCTCGCAACAGTCGCTATAGGCAAAATATTACAATCTGGCCACTAGATGGCGTACAAGTTATTGATTGATTTCTAACTACACATTGTTTACGATGTTGATAATATTTATAATTATAATTACTCACAATGTGAACAGCCATAACTCTTCAATTTTCGTTTCTTTATCACAGACAGATGACAAACACCACACACACGCACACGGAAGGCATGGTAAAAATTACTAGACAGATTTACTTTACCTTCAGTAGCTTTGATAAAAGCCGTTTTTTGTCAATTCATTTAGAGAACATGATCCTGGCGCCTGCTTTAATTTTTACAATTAATTAAGCGGCCTTTACAAAATATAAAAATTATATATTCTAACTCAAAACGGCGTAATCAGTCGGCGTCAAAATTTGGTGAACGTTTTATTTCTACCAACAGCTGTTTTTCTATTGCAATTTTCGATAATTCGGAAAGCCGTTCTTGTTCTTGAGTACTTATTTCTTAATTAAATATGTGTGAATACTTATTTAACACGTTCCGCGAAACAACTTGTCGCAGGAATGATCACAATTAAATGAGCTAGGTATCTTTAAAAGTTCCGGAAAGGCACCCTGAAGGCAATTTTCGACTAAAATGCCTATTACGTAATTTAGATTTCTGAGAAATAGGTACTCAAAAAGTAGGTTTAGGTGAAGTAATGAGATTATTATATTCGTCTGTAAAACTTGAAAGTATTTACCTTTCCGAATAAAGATTGCACATACTTTAAATCCATCACAAGGCACATTTGCAAGCGTTTCCGAATTCATTTTAATGTCAAGAAACTTTTTAATCACTTCAAAACAAAGATAATCACCGCAAAACTAATCACAACACTTCATTTCACAGAAAATGTCCAAGCAAAAGATGCACCAGTAACCGCTCGAAACGAACTTGAACTAATTTGAAATTGTATCATTCCATTCCATAGATCGAGCTTTGCACAGCGACGCGCTCATTCATACTATTTACACACACACACGCTTCATTTTACGTTCCATTCATAAAAAATCAGAAGCCAGGCTTAAAAATCAGTACAATTTGGAAAATAAGTACATACTGATGTAATCAACAACGTGAACATTTGTATACAAATAGTGACAGGTCCAGAAGCCTCATAAGAAGCCAGCTGGTGCGAGCGAGACGGGACGATGTTTATTGTTGCGTTCTCGCAATAGCGGTATTGGAGAGGTTTGGCAACGGTGCGCGTGATGAAAACTGTGCGGGATTTAAATATTATTCTTCGAGTATGTAAACCTGGCAACCTTGCATCGAACGTATAGCAGGCGGCCGCCGGCCGGGGCGCGCAGTTTTTATTATTCTTATCAATTCTTGCGACATGATTGAGTTGGTTAATTTACAAGTTTACTTGTGTAGTTTTATTTTTTTTTAATTTTTTATTGTTAGGCTCACGTTTGACTGAAAGCCGGGCTTTTCGGCTTTAATGAAAGGAACGCCCCTGGCACCGACGTGCATTTTTTGTAACGTTAGTACCGACGTGAGGCCTAAGAAGCCAGCAGCTACTTAAAAGCAGGGATCGGAATTCAGCGGGGAAAGGGGTAAAGTAGCATGTCAAGTGGCTGTCGAGGCCTGTCAGACCGCACGTCGGTACTTAAAGGTTAAGAAAGAGAATAAATTTATTTAGCACAAACTATAAGACACACGGTAGATCTGAGACATACATCAGATAAAAAACAAATAAAAATCAAATAAAAAGTGTAAAGTCCGATGTAAGAAATTAAACAGGAAAGTGTGCCTCACGGCTGCGCCAAAAAGGGCCAGTTCAGCAAAAATGCCAGACAACTGAAGCCTGACGCTGGTTTTCAACTGGACCTGAAAATCAGTTGGTGCCGGCTGTCATTCGTAGATATTTGACAAGCCCAGTCTGATAACCTGTCTTACCAAGGCCATCATGTTACCAAGTAACTGGAATGTGGAGGTCAGATAGGCAGTCGCTCCATGTAAAATACTGATTATCTGCTTCATCCGGTTACACTAGAAGCTGACTACCACATAGTTGGGATAAGGCTAGGCAAATGATGACTTACTTGATGGCGACGGGGTAGATGGTGCCGCCGACTTCGAAGCTGCCCTTTTTGAACTGCATGACTGAGGTGTTGTTGATGCACGTGCCTTCAGGGAAGATCAAGATCGGTGGGTTGTCTGGCACTGATATGTGTTCTTTTAACCTGGGGAGTTAGATGAGATTTAAAAAAAAAATTGGTTGTCTGTAAAGTCGGTTTACGGACAATATTTTACGCGATAACGTCATAGTGGAAGAGATAGATGCGTCACAAACCGAACGCTTAGGCCGATCGTGCCTCTCTACCGCTTGTTCCGCGCTCTCGCTTGCACGCTCGGCTCAGTTGGAACGTGACAATGAGTCATGCTTTTTCGTGCGTGCAGCCGGCGTTCATCGATTTATAAGACTTTATCACGTCAAAACTAGAATTCAGATTCTGACGATTATTTTGATCCTAAAACTCAATGATATACACGACGATAACATCATACAATGACGATAAAAGCAGCCTATAATGTTCACACTGCTGGGACACAGGCCTCCTGTCTTTGAGGGGGAGCGGCGAGGGGTCCTGATTGATGATGGTTTATTAACCACTAGCGACCCGCCTCGGCTTCGCACGGGTGCAATGGAGAAACACTGATAATTTTAGAGCCATTATTTCTCGTAAAAAGTATAGGATAAAAAATGGTTATTGTGGGTTATCCCTAAGAGATAGACATATACCATCGCGGATTTTTTTGTAGACCTTTTTAAGGTATACAATACTGTAGTACATTATTTTGATCTATCTCGACAGGTTCAGCCAGCGTTTACAATGTAAGCGCAAAAAAATGTGTTTATTTACGACATCACATTAGAAACCTCTAAAATTATCAGTGTTTCTCTACTATATTATGCATGTATTATACATATAAACCTTCCTCTTGAATCACTCTATCTATTAAAAAAACCGCATCAAAATCCGTTGCGTAGTTTTAAAGATCTAAGCATATATAGGGACAGACAGACAGGGAAGCGACTTTGTTTTATACTATGTAGTGATAATACGAGGTAATACTCGTAATCTATTAGATCGTGTATACTTATTTCAAACGACACAACTTAAAAGACATACCTCATATTATACCCAACCTTACGCTTGCCGGGTTAAGGTAGACGTACATGGAAGCCCTGGTACTCGCTTTTGCAAGTACAAACCACTCTATTACTTATGACATTTTATAATGAATATGTAATAGTTACTGCATCTCCTATTTCGAGTTGGCGCAAATTTTCAATTTTACCTGTATACAGCATGTATGAATATTCCTTAGAAGCACATTATCATTCTTTTTTTTACATTATTCAATGTTTAACTTCGGAGAGGCTTGTGGCTAAGAAATAACAGCCGCACGGTTCGATCGATCAGGTTAAGCAACGCTTGCCGTGGTTGATCAGTGGATGGGTGACCATCATTACATACCAAGACCCTTCTGTCTCGGAAAGCACGTTAAGCCGTTGGTCCCGGCTGTCATTCGTGGATCTTTGACAGTCGTTACGGGTCTTCAGAAGCCCGAAAGTCTGACTACCAGTCTTGCCAAGGGGTATCGTATTACCCAGTAACTGGGTTATGGAGTTCAGATAGGCAGTCGCTCCATGTAAAATACTGGTATGCAGCTGCATCCGGTTAGACTGGAAGCCGACCCCAACATCCAACATAGTTGGGAAAAGGCTAGGCTGGTGATGATGAGATATTTACCTTTTAGCTACCGCGTGCCTGTCCTTAACTTCAGACCTCTCGAACCAAATATGTGGCGACGCCCTAGCCAGCGCCCTCTGTAGGATCCCTAGGAAACCATTGTGTCTTTGACCGATCTGAAAATATTAGTAAAGTTATTAATACATTATTATATGAATAATATAAATATAAATAATAGTTAGTCGTGATGGCCCAGAGAAAGAATATCCACCTTCAGTTATCGACCCTCATTATTAGTACTTAATTGCCGAGGTTAGGTCACGGTGACACCCTATTGGAAGTGACGTTTTTAATCAAATCTATATTAAAAATCTGTTAAAATTATATGACTATGAACAACTTTCACCATGGGACTAACTCTGAAATAACGAAATCAAAATTAGCTGTTTAATACAAAAGTTCAATACCTACTTGACCAAAATGTATGAAACAGCTGATTTTTTTTTCGTGATCTCAGAGTTGGTCCCATAGTGAAAGTTGTTCATATTCATGGGTAGATCATACTGTAAAAATTTGGAGACGGTAAAAAAAAAAACATGCTGTATAACCCTATTGGTTGTTAGAATATTCCTGTTTCAACTTGCGGTGTCACGGTGACACCACCTCGGCAATTAAAGGTTACAGAATTATTGTAATCTCAGGCGAAAAACGTTCACTCCTGGATCAGTCAATAATGTTGATGGCTATAAGAGTAGGGGAAGACCAAAGTAACGATGGATGGACTGTGTGAATGATGATATGGTGAGAGTGGCCGTGACTGCCGAGATGACGACTAATACAACGTGTAACGTTAAATACGCAAAACCTGCACCCCAACTGATTTTTAATTCAATTGACCTATTTTAGAACATTAGTCATTAAAAAAATTGTAAAGGTTTTATGTGCTGTTTTAGTTTTACTGGCCATTCTGATCGCTTCTTGCGTCTGAGACGACGCTTTATCGAGGGAGGAGCCGTCACCGGGCCGCTGCGTCGCGGTGACATTGGCTTGCTTGACCTATTAATGAATAGATACGGCAACGTTTTTAATGAAGATTTTTTGAAAAATGGTTCAATTAATTCTGCTCGTTATAATTATCAAACAATTTTCAGGTTTTGCGCATTTAACGTTACACGTTGTAGAGAAGTATGAAAGAAAAAGACGATGTTGCGCCGACAGCAAATAAATTGAGGGAGAAGAATGATGATGAACGTTCGTGTGCGTTCGTGCAGCGGAATGTTGTTGAATTTAAAGATTTTAATTATGCAGATATTTAGTGTATGACGTCGTATAATTGTGTATGGTAAAAAAAAATTTGTGCACGCAGCCATTGTGGAGAAATTCACCAAAAACTGATTCCGCTGGGCGAACGTTGTCCTGGCGGAACTTTTTTTAATCCATAGACTTTAGAAGAAAAGAGATGTGTCCAAAAATTAGTGTGTATTTGTGTGTAATTGTGTATGTATGAATAAAATTAGTGCATGCATAAACTTCGGAGAAATTCAAGTTTCCGCTGCGCGAACGTTTGGCCATTAGCTAGTTTTCATATAAAGCGCTTACATAGAGAGCTGTAGATTTTTACATACGTTGTTTTGAATTTGTTTATATTTGTTTAAAAAACAGATTTAGAAAAAATCGTAGGGCTTAAAAGATAAAATATAAACGTAAAATACGCTTATTAGGTCTTAGTTCTTAAAGTATGCCCTTTGGGGTCTAGATTTTCACGTTTATACAAACCTTGTAAGTGTCTGCAACATGTTGCCAAGTATCAATGATGTTCCGTTAGTAATTAAAGAGTTATAGGACAATTTACCATGAATAGATCACAGTTTACAAAGCAGTCAAATATCACGACGTTCTAAAGGAATTGCATGGTAAAATGTATGCTAATAATTAGTGTATTCATTCAACTATTCACATGCAAAATTTCATGTCATTAAATTCAGTAATTAAAGAAAAACAATTATAATACTGACGAAGCATCGAAAACCTACATAACCCGACCAAGTTCGGATGGCTACAAAAAAGCGGCCGTGCAATATATTTAGGTAACATCCCAAAATTTACAGTGTAATACCGGTATTGAATTCGTATAGGTGATAACACAATTGTTGTTTCGATATAATTTATAGGTCATTTATTTTTGTACACCTACTTTTTTAAATGTATTTGACTATGACATAAAGTAGGTACTATTTACGTAGGTACTTTATTTAAGTATGCGCTTGAGACTTGAGATATAATCTAGATATATTATTTAAGACAAATAAAATTCATACAGCTAATTTCTATTGAAGATTTCACGGATCAGGATTCTAACTATAGACCCCTTAGGGAAGTTAAATAATTACCACATGTAAGTACTACTGTTTAGGTAAATATTTATCATATTGTAGCTTATTACACTATTTAACCAATGGACTAGGCATGCACGAGCGTTCCCCTTTGCAACTTTAGTGGATCAAACAATCTAATAACTTAAAAAAACTACTTCTTGAATCGATTTTTTAATTGATGTAAGCCGTTGTACTGGTAGTGACTTATGTATGTGAGCGTGTTCCCCCGCACCCCACCAAAATATGCAGAATTATTTTGTTCGAAGCGGTACGCTTAAGGCTAGTCCTTTGGTTAAATAGTCTCAGTATTGTAGTTATGAATTGATCAAATATATTCTAGTGTGACAAAATAGACAACGCGCTGCGCGCAACGAGCGATAGGCGGCTTCCCGCTTGAAACGGTACTTCCATCCTTGAAGAAAAGAGAGGGCAATATGTTTTCATTAGCCGCGGCCCGCGCGTATTCGTTTGCTGTTGAACTTGAACCTGATTTTGTTTTATTCCCAGTCACAAACAAATGTGCAGTCAAGGACAATGTGCGTATGCGCTGTTGTTTTGCTATGCATCGCCAATTCTCTGTAATAATAATATTGACAAAGTGTGTTATTAATGTTATAGTGTAACAGTGAAGCTTAACATAATTATGTAGTAGGTATATTGAGTGAGTGATAGTGAGAAGCTGATAACAGATATAAGGTAAGATTTTATAATAAATTAATAGCTATACACTTATTCATTTACGTAGTTTATTAGGCAGATAAATTATAATACAATTATATTACAAATTTTGTAATTGTGTTATGTTAACATTGGACAGACACCATAAACCCAAGTTAATATCTACGGATTGATCTAATCCTATATGTATTTACTTAAATTCGTAATAATAAATTATACTAGACATATATTATAATAAAATCGTAACAAAGTATATGTTTTTCCTGGTTAAAGACAAACTACTGAATAGAAAATTACAGAATAACTACTGAATTAACTAAACGACCGACCAGATTGTAACGAAATGTTGAAAAGAAATATTGTTATTAAATAATCACCTTATATTTATTACCTATATGTAATGATATACGTATAAGGCAGATTTATATTAGCTACTTTCTTTTTATGGGATTATGTGTAGAGATGGCAATAACGGCTGTTTTTCAATAATTAATTATGCATATGATTCTATATCACTAAGACATACTCCCCTTAAAAGGAAAGCAACTAATAAAGTAAAGTAAAGTAAGTTATTATTAAAAAAATATTTTTCATTCAAGAAATGCAATTGTTTTATTTTTTCCTAACGCTTGTGTACGCAACTGTACCATATTAATAAATACTATATTGGAAGGTTAAGAACGTTTCTTAGATGTATGGCACGGCCGCTTTTTTGTAGCCATCCGAACTTGGTCGGGTTATGTAGGTTTTCGATGCTTCGTCAGTATTATAATTGTTTTTGTTTAATTACTGAATTTAATGACATGAAATTTTGCATGTGAATAGTTGAATGAATACACTAATTATTAGCATACATTTTACCATGCAATTCCTTTAGAACGTCGTGATATTTGACTGCTTTGTAAACAGTGATCTATTCATGGTAAATTGTCCTATAACTCTTTAATTACTAACGGAACATCATTGATACTTGGCAACATGTTGCAGACACTTACAAGGTTTGTATAAACGTGAAAATCTAGACCCCAAAGGGCATACTTTAAGAACTAAGACCTAATAAGCGTATTTTACGTTTACATTTTTATCTTTTAAGCCCTACGATTTTTTCTAAATCTGTTTTTTAAACAAATATAAACAAATTCAAAACAACGTATGTAAAAATCTACAGCTCTCTATGTAAGCGCTTTATATGAAAACTAGCTAATGGCCAAACGTTCGCGCAGCGGAAACTTGAATTTCTCCGAAGTTTATGCATGCACTAATTTTATTCATACATACACAATTACACACAAATACACACAAATTTTTGGACACATCTCTTTTCTTCTAAAGTCTATGGATTAAAAAAAGTTCCGCCAGGACAACGTTCGCCCAGCGGAATCAGTTTTTGGTGAATTTCTCCACAATGGCTGCGTGCACAAATTTTTTTTTACCATACACAATTATACGACGTCATACACTAAATATCTGCATAATTAAAATCTTTAAATTCAACAACATTCCGCTGTGCGAACGCACACTGAACGTTCTCACTGCTGGGACACAGGCCTCCTCTCTGTGAGAGGGAGTGGGCCGTAATCAACCACGCAGGCTGTGCCGGATAATTTACACGAAGTAAAGTGGGCACATTGGCGGCACGGCACGGCAGGGGATCCTTCAGCATCCCGACATGTAAGCGCACACTGGCGGTAACAATGCCATGGTATTCTTAAGTATGCCGCGACGTCCTTAATCATACGGAAGCGTCCTTAGGCATGCCGAGACGTCTTTGCTAATGAAGCTACGCGCGAGGCCGCGGGGTTCGGGCCGGCGCCGCGGTATCCCGAAGACTGCCAAAGCGTTCCGAAGGCTGCCGACACGGCATGCCTAAGCATACTGCGGTATTGTTTTTGTACTTATGACCGTTAACATTGAAATTTCAACTTTATTTCCATATTATTAAGTTATGTTTTTATTCGTCGCCTAAAAATACCTTGCCGCCTTGCCTTGCGTGCGTTTTGTTTGTGCAGGATAAACGTTTTTTCTTCCATGCCGTGCCGCCAATGGGCGCCGACCTAAGTGCGAACCGACGACTAAAAACTTAGTTGGTCATCACTAAAAAACTTTATCATCCCATCAGTAATTTGATGATTTATTTTTTCTTTATTATTGAAAAAGTCACTAAGGTCTGAGGGGAACACTGTGGAATGAGAGTTCCGAGGTTCGAACTCGCACCCTCATTCTTTATAAGCAGACCTTTTAACCTCTGGGCAACCACGACACAAAATTTAATTTTTAGAGCCCCAGCCATCAGCTTTAAAACCCAAAATGGCAAACCATTTTGCCAAAACATCACATAAAATCCTGGAGTTCGAACCCAACCCCTTAAAATTTAAAACCATTACATGCAACCACTCAGCCATTGAGTATACATTCGCATTTCATCCCAAACATAACACATAGAAGACGTCACAAAAACATTTATTTTATGCATATACACATATTTCATAACAATTATTATGATATTTCCCATTATTATCAAAAATATGGTACACAATTTGATGTATGGTACTCGTGTTAACGAAACATGCAGTTTTGTTTAATATTATAATAGGATAATAAATTAATTCTCGCTATTTTTGTCAACTACCGTAAAATTTGGCAAAAAAAATCCTTTAATTTTCTAATGTAGTAAATTTTCTTAACAGTTTCCCAGGCTTTACTTACATATTTCAGCAGGTTTCCACCTTATTTTGTCAATGAAAGTCATTAAATCAGCCTTCAATCTAAAGCATGTAAAATACTGGTATTTCAGCTGCATCTGGTTAGACTGGAAGCCGTCCCCAACATAGTTGGGAGAAGACAGATGATGATGAACACAATTCGAGGAAAAATGTCCCTTTTTAGGGATATGCTTAACCTTTTCATTCCGCAATTGCACGTAGAACGCCATCTCTCGGTGGATGCCTAAATTAAAATATGTTTTTTGATAAAACTTA
This sequence comes from Eremobia ochroleuca, assembly GCA_949629135.1. Taxonomy (NCBI): domain Eukaryota; kingdom Metazoa; phylum Arthropoda; class Insecta; order Lepidoptera; family Noctuidae; genus Eremobia; species Eremobia ochroleuca. The sequence continues at coordinate 8,410,247 of OX451413.1, read as the reverse complement.
CAAGTGAATAGCAGTTATCGCACATGAGCACGAGCGCGTCGATGGGGCTCGTGTGGTTCGCGACACAGATGCCGTTCCGCGGCTTGTAGTGCGTGTCGTGGTACGTGATCACCGCAGATATACAGCGCGACAGGAAGTTGAAACACATGACAGAGACCGCGTAGTTCACGCGCTGTTTCGTTTTCCCGTCAGGTAGGGTCCCGACGCAAGCTGTGCACGCTACGAGCCACCACACCTATTGGAAGCGAGGGGTGATGTATGACCCGAATGGGTTAGGTTTTAAGTCAGTTTTTGGTAGTATTGAGACGAGAATATGATTTATGTTAGCCTACCAAAGGTGTAACTGAAATAACTGAAAACCTGAAATTAGTAAGACAGCACAATATTTTTTCTCTCCGTGTACTTACAATGAAGTACACGGAGAGAAAAATTATTGTGCTGTCTCATAATCTGAGTGCATTTGAGTGGTAATGGAAAAATTACCATGCTAGCACAGTAAAAATTCTTATGCTGTACAATAAAATTTATTGGACAAATAGTGAATTTTTCCCAATCTCACTCAGAAAATTTTCTGTAGATGTCACTTGCACTCACTTTACAGTGACGAGCACAGTAATTTTTCTATGAATTTTCTCTCCGTGTACTCATCGTTGAGTTGCGCTGCGTTACTGATAAATACGTGCGCTGACTGGACAGGTCCACTCAATCTGTGTGGTTCTTTCCTCAAAAGTCCATTTCAGGCACCAATCTACCTTGATGCTCTTCATATGATCTGACCAAGATTATGTCTGGACTTTAAAAGAGACTGTGTGACCTTTGACTTTGTTTCGGCCTTTCTTCTGATCAGATAGGAAACGCCGACCTCATCTAGTTTTAAAAATATGATTGACGTGTAAAAGTGTTTGTGCAAATCTACTGAGATACAGAAACAAACTCATTTATCATTATGAACAGCTTTTACTATGGGACCAAACCTGAAATCGCCATAAAAATCAGCTGATTCCTACATTTATGTTCGCGTGAATCGACAAAATGTATGGATAAACAGCAAAGATGTTTTTGCACAATTTCAGCATTATTGTGTAAGTTGTTCAAAATGATGTGTACAATGACCCCTTTTCAGGTTTTCAGTTATTTCAATTACACCTTGTATTTGTTTTTTTTTTTCTTTAAATCATTGGCGAAACGACACAGATTGGTACCGGCATCAAATAACAATAAAAACAAAACATTAAAGTCATAACTTTCAAGTGATTACACACAACACACGAGGGGCAATTCTCGTAATTTTAAGAACGTTCACAGTCTGATTTCAGTGTCAATCTGTCAAACATACCTTAACCCTTACCTTAACTTTAATTGCATGATTTTTACTTTTTAAGCAACTTAAATTTATTTGGACATAACATTAGCTCTATGGTAAGGAAAAAATATTAAAAAAAATATATTCATAACAACACTTTTTTTTTCTTTCTCTAAACGGCCTGGTGGAAATTTACATATTTATGTAATCAGAACGAATCTACTGAGAACAAAATGAATTGAATATCTCTAACAATTGGGGAATCCCCGTGCTCTGTGGAAACGAAAATATGGCATTGGATTGGTTGATGGAAATTTCCATCACGATGCAGTTAAGGGTTAATTTTATTACATCTTTGACAAGTTTTTGAAATTGATTGTCGCTGTCGCTGCGACTAAACTTTGGACGTTTTTAACTACGGCAATTGGCCTTCTGGTCTTAACTCCGTGGTCAGCAGTTTACATAAAATTATACTTTATGACAATCTTTTGTTTTTTCGCTATTCTATGACGATATCCATAGGGTGCGTGAAGTTTCACCAACTTTTTTTTTAATAAGATTTTTCTTTTTTATAATAAATCTAACGCTTGCAAAAACTGACTTGGACAAGACACAATGAATTTATTAGACAAGTTATAGCATACCTTATTTATTTATTAGCCTTATAAGCATACAATTAACCTGGAGTTCAATTAATATTGGAATATAAAAACATAGCAACGCGCCTGTAATCCTGGAGGGTTAAAAAGTAAGTGAGTTCGTGGAATGAAAAGGAAGAGAGGTGAAATTAAACGGGAAATTATTTCTCCTTTTCAATATATTCTTCATTAATTCTAATACACTTCTCAGAACTTTCAAATAATTTGTTTATAACGAAAAAAAAAAAAAAATTGTCAAAGCCCTCAAAATATGCAGAAATACCCGACTGCACTCCTTCGTCATCGGTGAATTTCTTTCCAAAAAGCTCTTTTTTCATGCTTGGAAACAAATAATAATCACAAGGGGCCAAATCTGGACTGTAGTGTGGGTGGTTCAGAGTGTCGAAGCCGCACTTATGTAAGTCGCAACATGACTAGTTAACGGATGCGTTATCGTGCCAAAGGAGCACACCACTTTCCCCTTCTTTTTTCTTTAATTTAATTTTTTAATTTTTCCAGTAGCGTAGCGTAGTATTGCCCCGTGATATTGAAACGTTTATCTTTATAATCGATCCACAAAATCCCCTCGGAATCCCAAAAAACGGTAGCCATAACCTTTTTTTATACTCGCAGTTCAACCTATGAGGTTCTAGTCTGCTAAACCGGGCTTGGCTGAAACTTAGTATTTATAGTTATATTAAGTCACCAAGTAGTGACAGGTAAAAAAAAGTCCTCCCCTCCCCACTCTAACTTAGAGGGGTTAGAGTGGGGAGTGGAGGACTTCCGCGAACTTTTTGACCCACCCTCGTATGTTTAAGTCCAATGTAATAAGGGGCCATTCTATTGCATTTCGTATAAGGTATACTATAACTCATCTGTAATCGAAAATAAATAAACAATGTACTTATAATATAGGACAAAACACAGATGGATACAGAGAAAGCATTAAAGTAAAAAAACATCACAGAGTAGATATAAAGGACAACACAAGAAACATAAAAAGCGAAAGAAAGAACAGCCTTATTTAAACCTAACATGAAATCGTTAAAACGACTCCGAATTTTAACCCTCACTTAACAATGTGGCGACATCTACAACGCCACATGCGAACTACGCATCATCACACTGACGTCACGCAAAATCCTGCATCGCGCAAGTAAAGTTTACCGCGCGATTAGCATATATACAACGTCCCGACATCAATCGTTGGACAGTAGCCCACCAGACACAACACCCGTCAGGTCGGAGGATCCTCATTTTTCTATGGAGGATGAGTGAAACACCGTTTCTCATACCTCTATAACATTACGTCTCCAGTCATCAATAGCTCCATGTAAACTACTGGCATTCAGCTGCATCCGTTTAGACTGGAAGCCGACCCCAACATAGCTGGGAGAAGGCTAGGCAGAAGATGATGATGACATAACAACAACCCTGCATTCCACGAAGAGATGTAATGCTGCCGCCGTAAGTAAAAGGGGCGCATCTGACGAAAGGGAATGGAGAAAACTGAGCCTTATAGGATGCGCCTCTTTTGTTTAGTAAATAAGGTTTATTGTCCTTTACATTTTTGGCCAATATTCGTCCTTTTCGCTTACCCCTTTGCAACCGGGAGTAAAAAAACTCGCATAGATCAGTAAAAATTTACTAATCACTTGAAAAGTGTTCAGAGGTCCTGGGAAAAATAAAGAAAAAAATCTCATGGAAGCTGGTCTTCAGCAGCCAGACCGTCACATACGTGAGGTTCAGGAATAATTTGCTAGTCGCTCGATCGTGCTCAGAATTTTGTAAAGTCGAAACTCACGATCACTTCAACTCGGTTGGAAAGGGTTACTGCGGCAGAATGGTACTCACAAATTTCGCCAGCTTTGTTAAAGTACCATGTAATAGAGCGTGCCTATGGCCACGCACCGGGCATACATCCAGACTCCGGTCTGCTGACCTGCTACTGAGAAATTTCTAAAGGAAAAGCCGTATCTCTTGGCCTATCTCAGAATCGAACCCATGCTCTGAAGTCGTGCTTGCGAACAAGGCTGTTAAAAAATAACTCATTCTTAAAAAAGAAAAAAAAAAAAGGTTAGTAATCTTATAAAATACGACTTTTTATCCTATTATTTTTGACATGACATAATTTTAGAAGACGGTTAATGATTATTAATCATCCCAATATATGATTGGACATATTAAAATCAGAAGAATGCAGTTTACAGCCCAATTATGTCTTAAACAGGCAATATATAACAAAAAAATGCCATTCATTATACAATGTGTAACAGAATTAACGCACAATATGAAAGATGTTTGTTCAGAACTGCACCCTAATTCCGTAACAGACTATTACTCTCAATTTGAATCATTTCGAAGCATATTGCTAATCCATTGCTCCATATGTTGGAAAAATGTGTCTGCTCAACAAAGTAAATAACGCAATGAATGTTGTTCAACTGCCAAAATGAATCCCATTGCTATTGATAGTGTGTTACGCAATTACCCCGCTATTTACTGAATCTATTTCTGTCATTTTTAATATAGTTAATTTTTTATACCAAAATAGGTAAACTAAGTAAGTAAATAAATTACAGTCACTATTCTACCGTACAGTCATACGCGAGACCCTTATACGTGTGCGACTGTGTGCGTGCGTAGATTTGTAATGTGACCATAATTTTCTCCCGCAATCAGTAATTTAAGCAAATGAATAAATAAACAATGTTTTATACATAATAGTAAAAATTCAGAGTATGTATCATGATTAAAACATATTATTCTAATTGGGGTATCTGGTGTGTGTTAATTCCGGGACACGTTGTATATATTATAAAACGTGTAACTTTAAATGCGCAAAACCTGAAAATAGTTTAATCAGAATAACGAGCAGAATTAATTGAACCACTTTTTAATATAGGTAACATTTTTCAAAAAATCTTCATTAAAAACGTTGCCGTGTCTATTTATTAATAGGTCAAGCAACCCAATGTCAGCGTGGCGCGGCGGCCCGGTGACGACTCCTCCATCGATAAAGCGTCGTCGCAGACGCAAGAAACGATCAGAATGGCCAGTAAAACTAAAACAGCACATAAAACCTTTACAATTTTTTTAATGAGTTATTTTCTCTCTGAAATAGGTCAATTGTATTAAAAATCTGTTGGGGTGTCTGAGGTTTTGCGCATTTAACGTTACATGTTGTATAACTAGAAGAATATAACTTATAACCAATCTATGTCTTAATCATGCACAACATGACAAGAACAAATTCACACAAGCAACGTATCAACCAACTCCTATCAGGCATAATATCCTACCCAGACAACATTTTCCCAATCATAATATTACCCAGTCCGCACAAAACATACAATCCAATGGATAATAATCCAATATCACCCAGACAACGTTTTACTCAAGCAGGACATAACGTATCACCCAATATCGATACAACGTATTACCCAATATAGACAGAGCATACAACTCAATCGAGATATGTCCCACCCAATTCCATCAAACGTTCTACCCAGACAACGTATTACCCAATTTGGACATAACATATTAGCCATTCTGGACACAACGTTCCACCCAATTCTACCCAGGCAACGTTTTACCCAATCCGGACATAACGTACCACCCAATACGGACAAGTTTAACCCAATCTAGACACAATTTACCCTTGTAACAGAACATTCTACCCAAAAAACGTCCCACCCAATTTAACCCAAAAAAAAAAATGACCTACCAAAGAGAAACAGGTATTAATGCTGAGCACTCCGACATCTATGGGGCTGGTATGGTTCGCCACGCAGAAGCCATTCGCTTTCGGCATGTACTGCTTATTATGGAACCTCCCGTGGATGGAGAGTCCCCTGATAAGGATTCTAATGCTCATTTTGTACGAAATCCTTCCTAGTTTGTTTCGTAAGCCGACGAACGGCACGGAACTGACGACCCAGGTTGAGAAGACCATTACTATCACCTGGTGGGATTGATGGGATTTCATCACGCTTTTGTTCAAAACAGGGGGTGCCGGAGATGTGGGACAGAGTAGCAGGGATATGGACGCACAACCTGTTACAATGGATTCAGCAGTTCTGTAACCATCTCACCGTGAAAACTTAGGGGAAGTGAGCGTGGATGCATCGTCACGTACCAAATTTTTTTTTTTATTGTCGTCGAAAATTTTTTTTCCGTGCCTCTGAAAGCACGTTAAGCCGTTGGTCCCGGCTGTCATTCGTGAATGTTTGGCAGTCAGTAGCCCGAAAGTCTGACAACCAGTCTCACCAAGGGGTATCGTAATACCCAGTCACTGGGTTGTGGAGGTCAGATAGGCAGTCGCTCCATGTAAAATACTGGTATTCAGCTGCATCCGATTAGACTGGAAGCCGACCCCAACATAGTTGGGAAAAGGCTAGGCAGATGATGAGTCGTCGATTTATTTTTTTACGCTAGGGTTTCTAGAATCGTGTGCTGAATTCATGGTTACAGTATGCACGACGAGGTCCCTCCCAGTTTGTATACCTACATTTAGCTTGTCCATGTAAAACGAGGCAAGTCTAAAGCTATTAACCCTACAGTGCATAGTGTCCTACATATGGGACATACCGAAAAATGTCTTATATTTCAAAAATCGATCCAAGTAGCGTAATCTAGTGTTGACAAGATTAACTATTATGGATTTCAGTTTCGAATTTAGTACCAGATATTATGGATAGATCTGAATAAACATTTAACTATTTATGTTTTCTTCAAATCAGTAGGTTAGGAAAAAAAATGATAAAATTGAATCGTTTCAGTGTGGAAATAATTAGTAGAAGTAAGTTCATGTTCATATCTGTCACTTTATATTGATACTACGTAACACAAATTCACATTATAATGCGTGATGTGCCATATTGGGTCATACACAAAAACATACGTTTCTATTGAGTTATGATTTTCGTAAATATTTTTTCGAGAAATGGCATCATATTTTCAGGCTAGTGTATTTTTTTTAAGCCGATAAGAAAAATCATGCTCTGTAGGGTTAACAGTTTATAATTTTTAGTCTCAGGGTTGCCATTGAGAAATTAGTCGAGTAAAAAAATGCAGTAACACTTCTGGAACTGGGAATTGAACCCATTCTGAGCAGTAGCACTTGCGACCTCAAGACCAACGACGAGGCAGTCAGTCGAGCTTCTTGTATAGTCCCATGTAAAGTCTATTTTTGTCAAATTGTTGTTTCCAATTTACGTTATATCCAGTTAAACCAACATAAAATACAGGTTGAAATTGAAAACATGCGACAAATCGAAATGAGAGATTGTACTCATCATTGTGAACAACTTTTACTATGAGATAAAACCTGAAATCGCGAAAAAAAAAATCAGCTGTTGCCTACATTTATGTTCGCATAACTCGCCAAAATGCAGGGAACAGCTGATTTTTTTTTCGCAATTTCAGGTTTGGTCCCATGGTAAAAGTTGTTCATAATGATGAGTACAATCTCCCATTTCGATTTGTCGCATGTTTTCAATTTCACCCTGTATAATCAGTCTGTAATGTTCCCAATACTAGGACACAGACTCTGTGAGAGGTTGTGGGCTGTAATTCACCACGCGAGCCCAGTGCGGGTTGCTGAATAAACCAACATCAACTTTAATGCAATGTTAATTAAGTACATTTCAGAATGACTGCTGACAAAATGTCATAGAAATATTGTAGCGGAAACTCAACTTTATGTGTAGACATTAAAGTATTTTTTCCGAAATCACATAAATTGGAAACCAAACGATTACTGTTTACTAAGAATCGAGTCACAATATTTTAGTCTCCGGACTGCTGTTAAGAAATTCTTCGTGAAAAAATACAATAACGCTTCCGGAACTGAGAATCGAACTCAGAACCAAAAGAGTTCGATGTGGAACTTTACAGAATAGCATAAAAAACTACAGGATTCTGTAGTTTCTATTTGCAGTCAAGCTTTGAAGTAAGAATATTAGAGACAGAAATATAGGAAAAATGACAACAAATACGTTAAAATATAGTAAAAGAAAATTAGTTGCGAAAAACAATAAAATTATTAGTAACAAAAATATACAAGGTGTGAAAAATGCATAAATAAATAATTTGAAACTTTGCAAAGTAAAAGTGGAATAAGAAGAGAGGCAAGAGATACAGGGTCAGATTTAATTAGCTAGCGAAACTGTGCACACGTGATGGGTATAATAAAACAAAGAAAGAAAAAAAAAGATGTTTTTTTTGGGGTCAATGACCACTGTTACTGTAGTTGCTAGAAGTAGTTGAGAAAAACTGTTTTTTTTTTTTTGTTTTATCGTATTGAGATATCGGTACTCATCATCATCGTCTGTGAAGTTTACACAACAAAAAGCTGTTGTTTAAACTGATGTTTCACATGACTACACTAACGGCAGTCGGTGACCACAAAAAAAAAATCTTCAAATAATTTTAAATTAATTTGTTTTCCCCATCACGTCTGCGAAGTTTCGCTTATTAATTCAATTTGACCCTGTATTTTATAATCGACGCTTGAAAGGCAAAATTGACTAAGCGAAATCAGGCTAACTTTACAGTTGAACAAAGTAAAGTTTAACTTTTCGGAAAAAAAAGGTCAAGTGCGAGTCGGACTCGCGCACCGAGGGTTCCGTACAAAGTTTTAGGTATGTAGCTACAAATTTACGGTTTTCGGATTTTTTACTTTACTTGTGCTACATGGCATTGCGTCTTGCCAAATTTCATGATTCTAGGTCAACCTACAGATTTAGATTCCCTTGCGAGTGTCAAAATAAGCGGCATAAACGGAACATAAACGCCCGTATCTTTTGATTGCGTTAACTTAGAAGGTTAACGTCTTGAAGGGATCGCAGCCTTGAGTTACTTGATATTCATTTCAACTGAATAACTCCACGCGTTGCTGAGAAAAAGGGTCTTGACAGACGGAAAACGGAGTGATCTTACAAGGGTTCCGTTTTTCCTTTTGAGGTACGGAACCCTAAAAACATAAATTCTGTTTAAAATGATTACAAGAATTTACATGATTTTTTATTTTCTAATAAATTAAACTTTAAACTGTTTTCCTGTAGAATTAGCCCGTTGTCCCTTAGTCAATTTTGCCTTTGAAGCATCAAATTGTAAATATTATGTTATAATTTTGTTTATTTTTCTTACACACGTTCACTGTCCATGAACCACATATGGGTCATTTTGTGTTGGAACGAGACGTCCGTGCCAAACATGTGGGTCACTGCACTTTTCATACATAATGGGAACGAAGTAAGAAACTTCGTGGACGTAAAAGAAACCTACTAAAATTAACACAAAAGTAGTACCCAGTATTGGTATAAAGGCAAGTACCTCAGTACTTAACACTTGGTATGCGGGCATACTTCGCCGCCGAATTACGCGTGCAGCGGGCCACAAATCTACTAAATAAGTATTTTAACGTGACCCGCGCTCTAGACCCGCATGCCAAGTGTTAAGAACGAAAAAGTAAATTGGACGTGAGAGCTAATTTCGACATTTTGGCTGGACAGTGAACGTGTTAAGATTGGTATTCAACTCACCCCAATGACGAAGATCATTATTCTAAGAGGCAAAAGGAACATATATCGTACAACGAAGCCCATTGCCCAAATGATGGTTAAGCGCCACGTTAGGAATTCGTACTGTCTGGAACAGAAATAACATTAAATTAGGTATAAATATGATAGGTTGGTTCAATCGCTTTTGGGGGTATTTACCTAGCTTCACCCGCGTAAAAAGTAACGTTCAACCATAGTATAAAGAGGGGAAGTAGGCTATCTCCGACCCAATCCGCGATATAATTGCCTACTGTCTTAGGGTTGTCACTATTAGGAAAATTTTAATTCAGTGCAAACCAACACAGAAATGTAAAACAAATACAGAAATGTATTCAAGATTCAGAGCAGTATTATTTATAAAAAAAAGGTATAAAATAAACCGGCGCGCGGCGGGGCGGTGGGGGCGCGACTGTCCGCTCTTCGTCAGATTCGGTTGTCGCCCAAACCGCTAACAAATATTTATAGACTAAGAGCTCGTATATCATACATATCATCGTAAAAAAAAAAATACAAAAAACTGACTAGTATAAGTATATACTAGTCAGTTTTTTGTATTTTTTTTTTTGATAGGCACAATGTAGTATTTGTACACATAAAGGACCATATTTATTTTTATTTTTAATTAATACAAACATATCTATTGAATCACACATTTATTACAAAATTACAAATTAGCTACAGAAAAATACTTTCTTCGGTTTCGACTATTACGAAACGCCTTGTTATTAAACTTTAATGTGTAATATATCCGTATCCTTATAAATAACTTTTGCAAATATAATTTCGGAAAGCATGGGCAGGGCGGTGAAAAATGTAAATCTTTTATTTGTTCATAAACAAAAGCCGCGACGCGCGAACCTCGTGCGGTGTTAGCCCCGACTGGCGCTGTGAGAAACGGGTCGAGATTTTGTTTAAGTGTGCGTGCGGCGACGCATAGATACTTTGGCGCACACATACAAGCCGCGCGCGGTGCGTTTGTATGAAGATAACTTACTTCCCCTCTTTATACTTTGGTTCAACTATTATCCCATGGGAACACACTAACCTAACCATATCACCGTTCACAGAGTCCATCCATCGTTTCTCGTTTCTCTACTCTTATAGCCACCGTCATTCACACTCAAAACTCTCCTCGCGACATTTTCCCCATTCTTCCGTATCACATGTCCATACCATGACAACCGATTTCCACATAACTTTTCAGTCACCGGTGCCACTTTCGGACTTCCTCTTATATCCCTAAACATTTCTTGTTCTATCCATTCGTTGCATATTGTTTTTGTTGATACTAAAAATACCACTCTGTTACCAACTGATAATGTAACAGATAAGAACAAAACCCCTTTTGAAGCAATATTATTTGTCAAATCTTTGTCATTTAGCCAAAGAGGTCGAATACATTTGACAATTAAATTCCCGATGATAATTTTTAGGGTTCCGTACCCAAAGGAAAAAATGGGACCCTATTATTCAGACTCCGATGTCCGTGCGGCCGTCCGTCCGTCTGTCACCAGGCTGTATCTCATGAACCGTGATAGTTAGGCAGTTGAAATTTTCACAAAATAAAATAACAAAATAAATATTTAAGTGGGGCTCCTATACAACAGACATGATTTTTTTTTGCAGTTTTTATAGATAATGGTACGGAACCCTTCGTTCGCGAATCCAACTCGCGCTTGGCCGGTTTTAGCTATTATTGTTAATCTTTATGATAAGTCGACCACCCGCCGATATCTAAAAACAGGTATTACTTCATTTGTAATCCTATAATCTAAGAAAGATAATGTTTGTATGGTTCTAGACTTTTCTTTTTATATTTAAACTAGCTGTGAATACCCGCTTCGCTGGGTCATTTTTGATTGTATAGTTATTTGTTAATGTTAATAATCTATCACTACTTACTTCATAATCTTTTCATATACAACGTGTAACGTTAAATGCGCAAAACCCCAGACACCCCAATTGATTTTTAATTCAATTGACCTATTTCAGAGAGAAAATAAGTCATTAAAAAATTGTAAAGGTTTTACGTGCTGCTTTAGTTTTACTGGCCATTCTGATCGTTTCTTGCGTCTGTGACGGCGCTTTACCGAGTGAGGAGTCGTCACCGGGCCGCTGCGCCGCGCTGACATTGGCTTGCTTGACCTATTAATAAATAGACACGGCAACGTTTTTAATGAACATTTTTTGAAAATGTGACCTATATTAAAAAGTGGTTCAATTAATTCTGCTCGTTATTCTGATCAAACTATTTTCAGGTTTTGCGCATTTAACGTTACATGTTGTATACTAAACATTTTTACTAATGATAATCACACATTTTTAGAAATCACATGTTTCAACCCCCGTATCTTATACAACCTTATAGGTATCAAGTTGCAACCACCATAGTGCACGATGGGAGCCTTGTACCTATTACAACACACAAACACTATGCGTCTGAGACGTGCAGTTTTAGCTGCAATGTGAAATATAGGGGCACACACCTCTATTTTTCTTCGTAACCAGAAGGTTGCCAGGGTATGGTCCGGTACAAAAAAAATATTACAATGTCGGGGAGTACAAGTAACTCTCGGCTTCGTTAAGTGTCTTTTTACATCCGTTATTTTATACAGAGTGGAATTTTCGAAGCGTACTTGGAGGGAAAGTACTCTAAGGCCGTGAAACGACCTGCGACACATGAGCGATTAAAATAAATAAATGAATGCTTACGTATATGGCTACACCGTACGTCAAATATTACTAGCGATCTTTGATTTCGTTATGCGATAAGAACAACATTAGTGAAATCACGATATCGGCTATATCAACGTATCAGCGAAATTGAAGCGAATTTATTTTTAAAAAAATCTCACTTGCACGACTAGTTCAATAGTGCTACGAGTACTAAATATGCGTGTGGCTACATTATGCGTATAGTAAACCGCGAGGGATGATTTGATCGCATTCTAAGAAAACGACCGATTGAAATTGAGTCTTTGTTATGATAGCGGCTACATCAGACACGGAGGCGCCGCATGGATCCCTCTTGCTGATTCCTTGTGTAGCATGTGCACTGTAGCCACGTCATCGCCGAATATACGCAGGATTTTCGCTTATAATGTAGCCATACCATGTTTATCTCGTTTCACTCTTCCAGTCACATCGCAAATCGCTGCCTACTGTAGCCTCAGCCTAAATACTGAAGACAGCTAATTTTACTCAAAGGAAACATTCCTTTATTTTTAAAAAGAGACAAAACTGCATTTAATTTTTTTTTTAAATACGCTTGCCACACCCGGGAATCGAATCGACTAAAATCGGAAAAAACAACATCCTGTACTTTTATGGCATCGATAGGGTCAATCATAAGGATCAAATCTTTCTAGCACAGAATCCAGGTAACATGTTGCGAACCTTGTACAATTCGCAGACAAAACGTACCTATTAGTCCTAGTGAGGAGGTTCCAACTCCTCAACTCCTCAGCCTCGAAGACGGAGGTGACCTGGTCTTCAATGATGGACTCCATGCCAGCCTTGACCAAGTCCAGGCAATTGGCTAGATGGAACTCGATGTTGTTCTGGAAAAGTTAAAGAAATACTTGTTAAAATCAGGTTAAGTTGAAAGAGTTGAAAGAGCTTGAAGTGAGCAGTGTCAATAGTGTTAATCCCTAATGACAGCTCACTTCCCGCCCACTTCATCTAAGTTCTCACGGTGAGATTTTTACAGAATAGCACTGCAGTAGATGTGAGGAGGTTTAGGGGAGGCCTACGTTCAGCAGTGAGTGATGATGAATTTATAGATCTAAGAAAGAAAGAAAATACGTTTATTTGTGGTAAACATGACTCTTAAAAAATACATCATCATCTGCCTAGCCTTTTCCCAACTATGTTGGGCCCAACTATGTTGGGGCCGGCTTCCAGTCTAACCGGATGCAGCTAAATACCAGTATCTTACATGGAGTGACTGCCTATCTGACCTCCACAACCTAGGTAATGGGTAATACGATACCTCTTGGTAAGACTGGTTATTAAACTTTCGGGCTTCTGACGACCCGTAACGACTGTCAAAGATCTAAGAATGACAGCCGGGACCAACGGCTTTCCGAGGCACGGAGGGGTCTTGGTATTTAAAGATGGTCATCCATCCACAGACCAACCGCGGCGAGTGCAGCTTAACCTGATCGATCGACCCGTAAATACACAAACACAAGTATACAGGGTGGATTTTGGGGCCCGTGGCTAATTAATAACAGCCGCACGGGTCGATCGATCAGGTTAAGCTACGCTTGCCGCGGTTGGTCAGCGGATGGGTGACCATCTTTACATACCGAGACTCTTTCTTGTCTCGGAAAGCACGTTAAGGCCTTGTTCCCGGCTGTCATTCGTAGATCTTTGACCGTCGTTACGGGTCGTCAGAAGCCCGAAAGTATGACAACCAGGCTTACCAAGGGGTATCGTATTAACGCAGTAACTGGGTTGTGGAGGTCAGATATGCTATGCAGTAGCTCCACCACTGCTCCTAGAACCAAAAATTCGAACACATGCGGCATCTACCAACCCGCACTTGGCCCGCGTGGTGGATTACGCCCCACTCCCTCTCACCGAGAGGAGACCTGTGTCCCAGCAGTGGGGAAAAAAAAAAGTTGTTTATTGGTACGAGAAAAAACATTCATTCATTCATTCATTATAGGTTGCTTATGCTGTGCTTATATGCTATAGTTGACGAAAACGTGGATGTTCCTTGCACTAAACTTTACTTTTCCTTTCTATATTAGTACAGCTGTCCAAGATAACGGAAGGTTGAATAGCATTTGCTCGATAACAATGCAGTAGGTACTTAAGTGATAAGAAAGTGAAATAAATCTCGTTACGTCTGTTCCCAAGTCGATTGCGGGACAGATAAGTTTACATTGCCTATCAGGTTTGATTGTTATGTGCAAAGTAATGTATCAATATGAATGTGTATAAGAATTTCGCAGCCGTCATTTTGGATTTTAATTGGGACCTCACTATTGCCTTCAATACCCTCGAAAACCATGAAAACGACACCCATGAAGAAAAATTTGAAAATTTTCTTAGTCGCCAACTTGAATTGTCATTTTGACCTCACTATTGGCTTCAGTCCCCTCGAAAACCACGAAAACGACACCTATGATGAAAAATTTGGAAATTTCTTTAGCCGCCATTTTGAATTTTCATTTTGACCTCACTATTGGCTTCAATACCCTCGAAAACCATGAAAACGACACCCATGAAGAAAAATTTGAAAATTTTCTTAGTCGCCAACTTGAATTTTCATTTTGACCTCACTACTGGCTTCAGTCCCCTCGAAAACCATGGAAACGACACCCATGATTAAAAAAAAATTGAAAATTTTCTTAGCCGCCATTTTGGATTTTAATTTTGACTTCGCTATTGGCTCCAATCCACTCGAAAACCACGAAAACGACACCTATGATGAAAAACTTGAAAATTTCCTTAACCGCCTTTTCCTTACACGGCTTATTATAGGATAATTTACGATATCCACGCAGTAATAAAACTGCAGAGTTTGTTTATTTGAACGCACTAATATTTGGGACTGCCAGTCGGACTTGAAAAAATAATTTTCTTTTGATAGCCAATAATTGAGGAAGGCTATTATCATCATCATCTGATGACGGACCTTTTCTGTATAATAGGCTCAACAAGGTACTAAACCTCTATAGTGTAAGTTATAAAAAATGTAGTACAATGTTATCAGAATATTTAGCGACCCTCAACTACACAGACACAGAAAAACTTCTAGAAATTCTGTCATGATGATAATATTTTATTCCCTCGTAAGTATCTACTTTTGTATATTTACATAGTCTAGTTTTAGGTATTAATGTAACAAAATGCTTTTTCTCATAGTCGTTAATAGATTATCTGTAGTCAGTTTTACTTAATTAAAATTTTATTTTCCCTTTGTAATTTAAATGTAAGTGATGGAAACACAGGTTTTTATAAACCTAGATCGGGCAGGTCGCTACCTAACATTCTACTTCCGAACCATCATTGCTTGCACCTGTAATATAAAGATTTTAGCTTAAGTTTATTATTATTAGGCACTATAAATGTATAAGGAATTTACTACTGTTGGCTAAATGTACTTTACTTGTAAACGTTTTTATTAAATAAATTTTATTATTATTTATTATTATCTACGAACCTTAGGAGCCAAGCGAATAGGAAAAGAAGTTAGTAAGCACTCTACTTAATAATACCAGGCGAAGCGATGGGTCAGGGAAACAAGAAATTTCACGGGGACGAAGTCGCAGGCATAATATAGTACATTGTTCACCGAGAGGAGAAAGTGACCGATTACCGTCGAGGGTGTCGTTTGGGTTTAAAACACCCGAGATCGGGAATCGCATTTTCTCTCGAGTGATACATAGTGCTTTATACTACACCTACGAGGAAAATAAGAAACGAAATCTTTATTTTACTTTCTACGAAAACTGAATCCTCAAACAACACACAAATTGGAAATGGCGCCAATGGCGTCTGCAATTTTCACATGTTTTTTTTCAAATTGTTTATCCTGCCGCCGCAGGGTCGCACTGCCAGCCCGACACCATCCAACACACAGCTAGTGGCCAGTGTCATTTTGCGAACTTGGAGATAAAAACTCACTGTAAAAACTTTTTGGCTTTTGATGTTTAGGTTACCGGCGCATAGTCTTACCCAAAATTAAAAAAGAATAACCACGTAAGATATGGATTTTCATACACTTTTCTCTCCCGCTCAGATGCGTTTTCTCCCCGCATATTTGTTCGATATGCAATGACGTACTTTCTACCGTAAATTTGATAAAGTATGGAGGTACTTTCCAAGCAGGTGTAGTATAAAATCTGTTATTTACCTCTCCATTGCCCTGACTAGGCTTATGTCCGTTCTGCACCCTCTCTTGACTAGTACTTCTCTTATAGTTCAGTTCTGGCGAAGGACCCAGGATCTCTTGCCTTTCTATCACCGTATTCAGCGTACCTGAGGAAAGAGAGAGAAGCTTAGAGCATAGGATCTCAATGTGGGCGCTTGAGACTTTCAGGGGGGCGCAGTATAAGACCCAGATGATATTATATAACGTGTAACGTTAAATGCGCAAAACCTCAGACACCCCAACTGATTTTTAATTCGATTAACCTAAAAACTAAGTCATTAAAAAAATTGTAAACGTTTTATGTGCTATTATAGTTTTACTGGCCATTCTGATCGTTTCTTGCGTCTGCTACGACGCTTTATCGAGGGAGGAGTCTTCACCGGGCCGCTGCGCCACGCTGACATTGGGTTGCTTGACCTATCCATAAAATTACAAGATTGGTTATTTCAATAAATAGACACGGCAACGTTTTTAATGAAGATGTTTTGAAAAATGTGACCTATATTAAAAAAGTGGTTCAATTAATTCTGCTCGTTATACTGATCAAACTATTTTCAGGTTTTGCGCATTTAACGTTACACGTTGTATATCCTATCTTACGGCTATATAATAATAAACGTTTATTTAAGATAACTACGATCCAGTTTGTTAGTAGTATAACAACGTATAGCTAGTGTTAGTAATACAACCTTAATCTACACGCCCCCTGCCTGACCCATGAATCGAGGTATCAATACTCATGTGAGCATTAATCCATCGACCCGCGTACAGACAGTCAAGTCTACTGGCTATCATACTTAAAACGCTGATGCGAATAGCCCGTACTCTGCTCAGCATTGAAGCGCACCGCTTGCGCAGAATAGCGTAGAAGCAATCGAAGCGCGCCTCCGCAAACATGTGATGCACTACAGTGGCGGGGCAGCCGCAACGTCGTTCTAATCACATCTTCATCGTTATAATAGTACACGTTTAAATATAATCGTGGAAAAAGCTGTTTCAGATTCGGTGACAGACGCTAGACGGTAAGTAAAAAAAAATTGGTTGTCTATAAAGTCGGTTTACGGACGATAATTTTACGTGATGACGACGAAGTGGAAGAGAGATAGATTCGTCACAACCCGAACGCTTAGGCCGATCGTGCCTCTCTATCGCTTGTTCCGCGCTCTCGCTTGCACGCTAAGCTCAGGCGTAACGTGATAATGAGTCAGGCGTGCACCCGGCGTTCATCGATTTATAAGACGTTATCACGTCAAAAAAATAATGGACTCTAGAAAAAAATATTAGGCCAAATAAGGTCGAGAACCTACGGGTTAGACTGAGAAACACCAATAGATTTTTTTTTTCCTGATTATTGACCATCCATTGAGGGGCCCGTGGCTAAATAATAACAGCCGCACAGGTCGAACGATCAGGTTAAGCTACGCTTGCCGCGGTTGGTCCGTGGATGGGTGACCATTATTACATACCGAGACCCCTCCGTGCCTCGGAAAGCACGTTAAGCCGTTGGTCCCTGCTGTCATTCGTGGATCTTTGACAGTCGTCACGGGTAGTCAGGAGCCCGAAAGTCTGACAACCAGTTTTACCAAGGGGTATCGTATTACCCAGTAACTGGGTTGTGGAGGTCAGATAGGCAGTCGCTCCATGCAAAATACTGGGATTCAGCTGCATCCGGTTAGATTGGAAGCCGACCCCGACATAGTTGGGAAAAGGCTAGGCAGGTGATTGACCATCCATTACATTTCGAGAGACAAGGCAGATGATGCTGTGTATAAGTATGTACCTCTATTTGAATACCATCTACAGTTCATACCACAATAACTTTCAAATAGCACCACAGTTTAAAACGTAAACGCATACGTTTTACGTAAATAATGGCGCACGAATACTTAAGAGCTCTTACACACCACGTTTTTTCAGGTGCCATTGACGCGCGTCGCACGCAACTGCAACGCGCTGCAAACGCGATGTTATCGCAACTACCTATTAACACGTCCATAAAGTTGTAGTATGCAGACGACGACTTCGCGTGCTGTCGACGCGCTACTGGCGCGGAGTTACATCGATACAGACGCGCTGGTCTCTAGCTGCTGTTCATTTATTACGAGACAATTATGACCACTTCCTGACAACCCCCCCCCCCTCTCCCCCTACGTAAGAAAAGATAAGACTTGAATCAACCCTTTTTAATCTTACGTAAGCTCAGTACGTATCTACCAAAAATGCAATAAGTAGCAAAGAAATTAAAAACTTATAATTTCTGCTTACTTTGGTGATCTTAAGTAAAATCAGTCTAGACCCCTCCCACTCCCACGTAAGAAAAAATAAAACTTGTTTGGACCCCCTCCCCCCTCAAATCGTCTTATGTAATACATGAACAGCCCTGTAGCTGCAAACACACGAACCGACCGGCATCACTCCACTCTGTCCGTACAGAGTGATGCCGGTCGGTCACAAAGCGCACACACGTTTCCAGCGCGATACACGCTCCTTCGCGCGCGTGTTACGCGCGTTTTCCTTTGCAAGGAGAGTTGCTCACGTTTCTCGTGAGTTTGCAGCGATGCAATCGCAAGTAATCTGCCTATTTCAAGTCTAGCAGACCCGACAACGCGCGATAGCGAAACGCGTGTCGACGGCGCCGGAAAAAAACGTGGTGTCAAATAATCAAAAACTAATGTCATTTATTCAAACTAGGCTGAGAACCAGCACTTTTCGCACGTCAAAATTACAAAAGACAGTCCCCCAAAACGCCCGCCCTTCACCACTTCCTAGTGCTTTCGTTGGGAAGAAGAAGTGGCGCAACAAACTCTCCAGCAGCACAGCTGTCTATTCGGTCAGAAAATACTTGATTGAATACAATACAAGGTATGCAAAGTAATTAACATTACAAGACACCGAACATTAAATTAAATTATTTGGCACATGTCAGCTAGCTACGCCAATATACCAACAATTGAAAAAACTATACATTCTCAAGTAAAAAATAATAAATCAAAATTAAATAAAAGCCTCCAGGTGTAAAGGGCGTGACGGCTTACATATGTGTAAGAGCTCTTACGAAGCAATTTTGTCATTGTGCAGTAAATTACTCTCACATGCCGTAACACATCAACTACATAATATGTTGGAGTCTGCTTGCGTATCACAAGAGCCGGATGGATTATTATGAAAACACTCATCATAATCACACTAATATTATAATAATAATAATATAAGCCGGTAGCTTGGACCCTGTTCTGTTCCCGTTACCGATGGGCTACTATTTTTTATATTTTTAAGTGTTTTTATATTTATCACTAAATAGTATAAAACAAAGTCGCTTCCCTGTCTGTCTGTCCCTATATATGCTTAGATCTTTAAAACTACGCAGCGGATTTTGATGCGGTTTTTTTTAATAGATAGAATGATTCAAGAGGAAGGTTTATATGTATAATACATGCATAATATAGTAGAGAAACACTGATAATTTTAGAGGTTTCTAATGTGTATCGTAAATAAACACATTTTTTTGCGCTTACATTGTAAACGCTGGCTGAACCGTTCGAGATAGATCAAAATAATGTACTATAGTATTGTACACCTTGAAAAGTTCTACAAAAAAGTCCGCGATGGTATATGTCCATCTCTTAGGGATAACCCACAATAACCATTTTTTATCCTTAACTTTTTACTAGAAATAATGGCTCTAAAATTATCAGTATTTCTCTATTGCACCCGTGCGAAGCCGGGGCGGGTCGCTAGTTATATTATAATATTTAAAAATATAATTTATATGTATTTAATTAAATAAAGGAAATAATAATAGTAATGAATTTATTTCAGACCATAAGTCCATAAACAACACTGGCTAGTGGCTAGTGACTGGTAATTAGTGACCGATACTTAAACACATGATTCTACTCATGACAACAAACAACTTTTACTATGGGACCAAACCTGAAATCGCGAAAAAAAAAATCTGCTGTTCCCTAAATTTTTACGACTCGTACGAAAATAAAAGTAGGGAACAGATGATTTTTTTTTTTTCGCGATTTCGGATTTGGTCCGATAGTAAAAGTTGTCTGTGTGTATACTAATCTAAATAAATATATACATATAATAATAGACATGAAACAGGAGCAAAGAAAATACAGCCTTGGCCAAAAGTATTGAGCACCTTACAAATTTCGCTCGTTCACGGAAAGTATGGGAGTAAACCAAATCTATTGTTGAAGAATTCTTTTGTCGGCCATCTACAAAGGTTTAAACAATGACCCACGCCGCACAGCTAGCAATAAAACACCTGGGTGCAATAAAATGTGTTTTTTTACAATTTTTGTATTTATTTATCAGTTCGCTACCATCGCTCGTTGTGAACACATCCAGTGATCTAGTGCGCCTTTTGTATTTTATTTCAGAAGTTTTAAGTTATCGTTGCAATATGCCAAAACAAAACGAACTTTCTTTAGAAAAACGTGTGCAGATACAGCTTCTGTATGAGCAAGGGAAATCACAAGTAGAGATTTCTAAAACTGTGAAATGTTCGCGCCGATCCGTGCAATATGCTATTCAGCGATTCTCTACTACCGGATCACATGAAAATAGACCGAGAACCGGGCGCAAACGCATCACCACAGACCGTCAAGATCGTCAGTTACTGAGAGAGTCGTTAAGAAATAGGAAAAAAACATCTTCAGAGCTCGCTGCTGAGTTGTCGGAACAAATTAAGAAGCCAATTTCTGCTCGAACTACTCGCAGAAGACTTCAAGAAGCTAGTCTGAAAGGCTGTAAAGCTAGGAAGAAGCCATGGCTCTCCGATAACAACAAAAAAGCTCGATTGAAATGGGCTTTAAAACACCGAACTTTCACCGCTGAAGATTGGTCAAATGTTGTTTGGTCAGACGAATCAAACTTTGAGGTGAGTAAGTCAATTTAATGCCCTGATACAATTTTATAAAATGTTTTAAAAACCAAACGCATAATTGAATTTATTTTAGTTTTATGGAACTCAATATTTTTCTCTTTATTGCAGATTTTTGGTACACCTGGTGTGACCTTTGTGCGTCGCCGTGTGGGCGAAGAATTTAAGCCAGAGTGTGTGATCCCAACCGTTAAACACGGTGGAGGCAGCATAATGGTCTGGGGTTGCATGACCGATTCTGGAGTTGGCGAATTGTTCGTGTGTGAGGGTCGCATGGACTCTACTAAGTACATAAATGTACTAGAAACCGCATTACTGCCTTCATTCACGAAACTTTTTGGCGACACGAATATGGATGGTGTCAAATTCCAGCAGGATAACGCGCCATGCCACAAATCTGCACGCACTATGAGATGGATTCGGGAAAATAACACGGAACTGCTTGACTGGCCAGCTCAGTCTCCAGATCTGAACCCCATAGAACATTTATGGGGTTTATTAAAGCGCAGGGTCAGGCGCCACACAATTAACAACAAAGAAGATTTAAAACGCTGCCTGCGCCTAGAATGGAACTCGATTACTGTTGACGACTGTAAAAAACTTGTTAACTCTTTACCAAAAAGAATTTCTGCCGTAATTAAGGCAAAGGGTGGACCCACAAAATATTAATTTTCTATTAATAAATAGTAAAATAAACCCATATAAAACGTTTTGTTTTATTTCTATTTGATACTCCGCATAAAACTGAAAGATATCATGGGTGCTCAATACTTTTGGCCAAGGCTGTATAATGATGCTGTTTAAGGAAAGAGGAAGTGCTTTTTTATCATAATTTTAAAAGTGGACAAAGATTGAGCACGCCTTACCGACACGGGCAAGTCATTCCTTAACCGTACTGCTTGAACAGTAAAAGATTTGTCATAGAAACTGGTGGAATGCATTGGACTTTATCCATATATTTTTGACGTTTAAATGTCACAAAACTCAAACCCAAACTCAAAGCATTTATTTCAAGTAAACCAATTACAGGCACTTTTGAATTGTCAAGGGGTCGGTCAGTCAGAAAGATGAAGCTAGTTGCCCATTCCAAATGGAAGTAGGTACCTGTGGAGAAGAACGGGCAAGAAACTCCACGGACACTCTTTTAAATCATAAAAATTGTTACAAAATTTTGGTTACATCATTCAAGTTGAAATTATACATATGAGAACGATGTAGAAAGACGTGCACGTTAAAAGCGTCCGTACTAAAAAGATAAAAAAAAAAATTAAAAAAAAAACAATTCAGAAATAAAAATACTTACATTAAAATAAAAATAAGCCGTGGCGGCTAAGAGATGACCAGTCCCTACTGGCGGCGCCCGTTCACGAACATGACGTATGGATCAGCACCATTTAGCTCAACCATTTTGAAGGGAACTCAATGATCCAACACACACGCCACCACCAGCGAGACATTTGAGTGAGCATGACATACCCTCAGCCGCCAGGGCACATTCAAGTCAATGAAAGACGTACCCAGTAAATGGTAGCTTGTCACTTAACATAGCTCCAGATTTACCTGACATCATCATCATCATCTGCCTAGCCTTTTCCCAAGTATGTTGGGGTCGGCTTCCAGTCTAACCGGATGCAGCTGAATACCAGTATTTCACATGGAGCGACTGCCTATCTGAACTCCACAACCCAGGTACTGGGTAATACGATACCTCTAGGTAAGACTGGTTGTCAGATTTTCGGGCTTCTGACTACCCGTAACAACTGTCAAAGATCTACGAATGACAGCCGGGACCAACGGCTTAACGTGCTTTCCGAGGCACGGAGGGGTCTCGGTATGTAAAGATGGTCACCCATCCACAGACCAACCGCGGCAAGCGTATCTTAACCTGATCGATCGACCTGTGCGGCTGTTATTATTTAGCCACGGGCCCCTCCTGACCTGACCTTACTATGAAATGGGTACACTTTAGCCAATATTATACATACTGGATGCTTTTTTTACAGGCTACAAATTTTTACAGGCTGTTCTACTCATGGACATGAACAACTTTCACTATGGGACCAACTCTGAAATCACGAAAACAAAATCAGCTGTTTACAAAAGTTCAATACATACTTGACCAAAATGTATGAAACAGCTGATTTTTTTTTCGTGTTCTCAGAGTTGGTCCCATACTGAAAGTTGTTCATATTCATGAGTAGAACACTCTGTAAAAATTGGAGCCTGAAAAAAAAGCAACCAGTATTTTTCTTTTTTCTTCTTGATAGATTATAATAAAAATCGTGAAAGGTACTGACGTAGGTAGGTATAAGGACAGGAAGTTCTCTACTCACCATTCATCCCCCCATTCTCCTTAATGATAGCTGAAGGTGGCTTGTCATCATCAGGCACAGGAGGCAAGTCTTCCTCGTCAGAGCTATCTGTTCTTTGTATCTTGATCTTCGCCACCTCAATGTGTTGTCTGCCATACTGGAAATAAAAGAAACGGGGATTATTCGTAGATAGAGTGCTACAAGAAACGATCTGCGCCCTAATTGCGTAACACACTATCTGAATCTGAATAATTTTGAAGGATAGTGCTAATACATTGCTTCATATGTTCGAAAAATTTGTCTGCTCAACAACGTAAATAACGCTTTTGACGTTGTTGAACTGTCAAAATGAAAGACATCGCTACTGCGCAATTACCCCGCTGTTTGCGGACGATGATTTTGAATCAGAAGTACTGTGAAGGGGATTTATGAAAGTGTTGTTAACTTTTTACGCGAACTTGATAATTTTATATCTTCTCTTTTTATGTGTACGTCTTTAATAAGAAAGTCACTTAGAAAAATCATTCTTGGCGCCGCAGCCGCGGCGGTGTTTTCAAAAGTCTTGATACCGCGGCGGCGAAAAACGGTGCCATTTGCGGCGCTATATGTAAACGCTCTTAGAAATATCATTATATTTTTAACCAATTAAAGCCAACGATACACGCTTATGTTTTGCATTGATTTTTTTATTTCATCCCTGATTTAAATGTATGGGCAGTGCCACCCCTATTTTTTTACTATTTCGCTTAGGGCTGATTTTTCCGACACCAGACAACTTTATCGGAGAAATAATTTTGAATTTTTGACAGTTCTTGCATATAAAATCTGTCAGACGTCAATTTTATTCCACGAATAAAAAATATCAATCGACAGATTGAAAAATCAACCCTAAGCAGTCCATTGTTTAGCGATGTACAGGATACACCCAATTTTCATCGATATAGTGCCAACAGTCCTCGAGAAAAATGGTTAGATGACTTTCGGATTGACAGACTTGACGAAATCATAAGGGTTTCATTTTTGCCATCTGGCTACGGAACCCTAAAAAGGCCGGTTTCCCTAGTTCAAGTATTACTAACTACAGAAGAACACGTGCGATTAACCGTACGCGCAGTCCACCTTGCGCAGGCGCCGGCAAGGTCGCATAATAACGCACGATGCGTGTGTTGGTTCGATTACCGGATAATTTACATTATTTATCTTGTTATATCGAAAGTTTTATTTTTTACGTAATGTAGTTTATGTTGAACGGATTTGGAAGTAATTTAGTGAGTCTAGAGATACTTAATTTTATTCAGGATATTAGGTAGCTTCTACTTTTGTTTTCGGGGGGAAACCTTCAAAGGGCACCCGACCTCCGGGAGTGTGGGAATCTCACCTCACTAAAGCCAACAAAATGATAAAGGAAACATCTATTCCTTAAATCAGAGTAGGTAACTGCAAGAAAATCATTATGCAGACTCTTCAAACTATGTCCTATGAAGATACAGAGAAGTTATTAGTTGTGCCAAAGTAAATATTGCTCGTAATATATAATCTTATAAACGTTTTACATGTGTACCAATAAGATAAATATGATAATTATGTGATTATTCAATAAATTATTGTTACCTCCAATCGCCTGAAACACAGGATTACCTAGTACAGGCACAAAACAAAGGTGAACTTGACATAGATTTAAGAAAAACTGTATTTAACGTTAGTCCTTCTATTATTGAATAAATTTGATTATTATTATTATTTATTATTAACCCGGTGACCACCATCAGCACATAGGGGTGGCCCCGGTTCCTCTTAAATTACCAATTACGGAACCCTCCCTGTGCAACGCCTGTAAGGCACATCCCTGGGGAGACTGTAAAGGGGTTTCGCCTGAGCCTCGCTAAGAACGGCAGCACTAGACCACTGTGCCACCGTCTCCCCTGGGGTCACTTGGTGGGCGGACAGAGTCAGTCAAAGGTCCACCTGCTTTGATTCGTAAGCGGGTTTCTGCGTATTAGGCGCCAAAGCGGTTGCCTTCCCGACGTCTCCTTCTCCGAGCGGGATCGGGAGAGATCTGATCCCGCTCGGAGAAGGAGGCGTCGGGGAGGCAACCGCCTTGGCGCCTAATACGCAGAAACCCGCTTACGAATCAAGGCAGGTGGACCTTTGACTGACTCTGTCCGCCCACCAAGTGACCCCAGGGAAGACGGTGGCACAGTGGTCACGTGCTGCCGTTCTTAGCGAGGCTCAGGGGACGCCCCTTACAGGTTATGAAATGAAAACTGTCAGACTTTTGGCCTTCTGACTAGCCCGTAACGACTGATGGATTTTTGGCTCTAGGACACGTCGGATTCCTCACGATGTTTTCCTTTACCGTTTTGAGAACAAAGCGACATATCATTAAGCTAATATCCTCGAGTTTGTTGGCGACAGTAAGTGAAATAATCTGTATACGCGATTTATTTGCCAAAAATGTAAACAAATATGGAAAAAATAACTTTAAATCCAATACAATAAAGTTCAGTTTACGCTACAACTTCAAAGATTTTTATAACTTTTTTCAACAGTTGATATTTATTTAACTTGAAATAATATTAATTTGAAGCAAGTATGAATACACTTTAGGTAATCTCTTTTCTGTCTCCGTTGTCGGGCAAAAAGAGTTCCTGATAAAAAAATGTCGTTAATGAATCTATTGTATGTAGTGGTACGCAACAAATGAATAAGATTAATGACTTGTGTTTTTTGTGTGTACGTATGCATTGTATAGTTTTGAAAAATATTTCAAACCAAAACTGCGTGATGCGGCGTGATGTTGATGATGGCTCTTTCTTTCCCACGGCAAGATCCCGTTTTTTGCAGGATCCCGTTTAGTAGTGTACGTTTAAATATACACACAAGCATCCCGTTTGCAGTATCCGGCAAACAGGATGCTTGTGTGAATATGTATATTTAAACACGTACACTACACGGAGAGAAAATTCTTAGAAAGATTACTGTGCTCGTCACTGTAAAGTGAGTGCAAGTGACATCTACAGAAAATTTTCTGAGTGAGATTGGGAAAAATTCACTATTTGTCCAATAAATTTTACTATACAGCATAAGAATTTTTACCGTGCTAGCATGGTAATTTTTCCATTACCACTCATATGCATTCAGATTATGAGACAGCACAGTAACTTTTCTATGATTTTTCTCTCCGTGTACTAAACGGGATCCTGCATAAAACCGTACCTGCAAAAAACGGGATCTTGCCGTGGGAAAGAGCCCGTGATGCGGCGTGATGTTACGCCTGCATAGCCAGAGGTTAGGCACAAGATGACAATAAATACAGCACCGTTATTGAATAACATACTTTCAATAGCAATTTGAACGATTTTGAAGGATATTGCTAATCCATTGCTACGTAAGTTCTAAGTACTAAAACAATGTCAATTCAATTTTAAATTAAATAAAATATTTGTTTATTTATGACAACTAGGCCCATTTGTTAGTAACATAGTTCTTAAAAGTCATTGTTAGTAAACAAAACACAGAAAAAAAAAATTGCGATTTTACTCAATCACGTGTAAGCCGTTGAACTGATATGTATGAAAATTGGCACATAGATAGACCATTTCCTGGAATAACACATCGGATAGGTAATGTGTTCCCACGGGATAGTAGTTGAAAGATACTTTTTACGCGGGCGAAGCCGCGGGCAGAAGCTAGTTTATTATATTTTATTCATAATTGATAAGCCGCTGGACATTTTATGTATTCCGAGGTTTACCTCAAAGAGACAAGATGATTAATCAAGGAAAAATTCCCTGAATAGGCTTCGTAACATGATTTTACAGAATTAGTCGTTATTCGCATGTCTGTTTTACCTGTTTTTCTATAAATAAGGATATCGTGCAAAAAATCCTGCCTCGTTGGCCTATGGTCCGAGTGCTACTGTTGAACATTTTTTTGTTTTTTTATTATTCAAAACATTGGTTGAAAAAAAAAAACCCGTTAGTCCCGGCTGTCATTCGTAGATCTTTGACAGTCGTTACGGGTAGTCAGAAGCCCGAAAGTTTGACAACCAGTCTTACCTAGGGGTGTCGTATTACCCAGTAACTGGGTTGTGGAGGTCAGATAGGCAGTCGCTCCATGTAAAATACTGGTATTTAGCTGCATCCGGTTAGACTGGAAGCCGGCCCCAACATAGTTGGGAAAAGGCTAGCCAGATGATGATTATTCAAAACATTTTCAAGACTTATAAAAAAAAACATTAACACTTGGCATGCGGGCAACGTATTTTTACGTTTTTCGCAGTCTGTCAATAGAGCGCGGGTCACGTAAAAATACGTATTTAGTAGATTTGTGGCCCGCTGCACGCGTAATTCGGCGGCAAAGTATGCCAAGTGTTAACATACTTCATAAACCATCGCGGATTTAACAGAGGTATGCCAACATGAGGTCCTGCATCCTATTTGCGTACAGACAGCAGTGCTGCCGGGAGTTTGTTGCGCCACTTCTTCTCCAGCAAAGCACCAGGAAGTGGTGAAGGGCGGGCGTTTTGGGGGACTGTCTTTTGTAATTTTGACGTTCGAAAAGTGCTGATTCTCAGTCTAGTTTGAGTAAATGACTTTTGGTTTTGATTTTGAAAGGCGTGATCATCGTCTGCCTAGCCTTTCACAACTATGTTGGGGTCGGCTTCCAGTCTAACCGGATGTAGCTGAGTACCAGTATTTTACATAGAGCGACTGCCTATCTGACCTCCACAAAACCCAGTTACTGGATATGGATGATAACTATACCCCTTGGTACGACTGGTTCAGACTTTCGGGGTTCTGAAGAACCGTAATGACTGTCAAAGATCTACGAATGACAGCCGGGACCATAGATATAAGAAAGGCTGGGACCAACGGCTTAACGTGCTCTCCGAGGCACGGAGGGGTCTTGGTATGTGAAGATGGTCACCCATCCACGGACCAACCGCGGCAAGCGTAGCTTAACCTGATCGATCGACCCGTGCGGCTGTTATTACTTAGCCACAAGCCACATGAAGGTTTTTTCTATAAATAAACAATAACAAAAAGCTGTATAGTACTTTTGTATTTTGACCTACACAACACGTAATGGTCGGCTTCCTACAAGCGATGACGCATCAAAACAATGATTCGTAACAATAATATTCGAGCCCAAAGTTCAAATGAGTTCCATTAGTTAATATTGGCGCCGATTTCCTTGTTAACTAACCAAATTTAAGTTCAGTGCGTCTTTTTTCTTTCTATTTCTGACGGCACGGTTGGCGCAGTGGTTAAGCGATTGACTGCTGCGCTGCGTGTCGCGGGTTCGATTCCCGCACGGAACAAATATTTGTATGACCTACAAGTAGTTGTTCCGGGTCTGGCTGTTTGTGTATGTGAGTTTAAATGTTTGTAAACGCACCCACAATACAGGACAAATTCCTAGTGTGGGGCAACGTTTTTTAAAAAAAAAAAAAAAAAAAAAAAAAAAAAAAAAAAAAAAAAAATAATTAACCATTTACTGCATGATATAACTACATAGTATAAAACAAAGTCGCTTCCCTGTCTGTCTGTCCCTATATATGCTTAGATCTTTAAAACTGCGCAACGGATTTTGATGCGGTTTTTTTTAATAGATAGAGTGATTCAATAGGAAGGTTTATATGTATAATACATGCAGAATATAGTAGAGAAACACTGATAATTTTAGAGATTTCTAATGTGATGTCGTAAATAAACACATTTTTTTGCGCTTACATTGTAAACGCTGGCTGAACCCGTCGAGATAGATCAAAATAATGTACTACAGTATTGTACACCTTAATAAGGTCTACAAAAAAGTCCGCGATGGTATATGTCTATCTCTTAGGGATAATCCACAATAACCATTTTTATCCTATACTTTTTACGAGAAATAATGGCTCTAAAATTATCAGTGTTTCTCCATTGCACCCGTGCGAAGCCGGGACGGGTCGCTAGTATTAAATAAGTGACAAAAATTATTTTTTTATGTTAATTTTTAAAGCTTCCGAATTCATTTTAGTGTATTTTTTATTATTTTTATTTTTTATTTCCAAATGGTATGTGATGATAGACAAAATAGTTGTGTTTTATTATTGCTAATGATATGAAAAAAAAAAACCTATTAGGATTTATACGCTAGTTTTTTATTTTTTTAGAGTAAAATAAACTGTAAACATGTCAAACCATATATGGTTTCCTATGCGGTAAAGGGTTAAGAAAAGGACAGAAGATGAATATTAGTTTAGTCCTGTCAAATTAAGATACTTAGACCATAGACAAGTTTACACGTGATTAAAAAATTGGCTACTAAAAATACGTCAATTTACGTCAGATGCTGACTAATTTACAAGTTTTACTATGGGACCAAAACTGAATTCGCGGGAAAAAAAAATCAGCTGTTCCCTACATTTTGACGAGTGATGCGAACATAAATGTAGGGAACAGCTGATTTCATTTTTCGATTTCAGGTTTGGTCCCATAGTAAAATAATAATAATAATAAATCATTTATTATGAACCAAACATTTTATAAAGTTTCATAAACCCACCAAACTGCGTAACAGTTTGAAAAGTTGTTCATAATGATGAGTAAAATGACCCCTTAAGAGGTTGGGCGTTATTTCAGTTACAGCTTGTATAAATACACAATGCTAGCTTTTGCACGCAACTTCGTCCACCTGACATTTCTTGTCCCCCGACCCACTTCCTGGCATCGAAGGTATAGAAGGTCCGGGCATAGAAGATCGTCCAAAACGCAGGAATTATACGAATTGTGGGATTAGCACGAACGCGCGGAGCCATAAAGAAAGTGTAACGTTAAATGCGCAAAACCTGAAAATAGTTTCATCAGAATAACGAGCAGAATTAATTGAACTACTTTTTAATATAGGTCACATTTTTCAAAAAATCTTCATTAAAAACGTTTAGGTCAAGCAAGCCAATGTCAGCGCGGCGCAGCGGCCTGGTGACCCTCGATAAAGCGTCGTCGCAGACGCAAGAAACGATCAGAATGGCCAGTAAAACTAAAACGGCACATAAAACCTTTAAAAATTTTTTAATGACTTATTTTCTCTCTGCAATAGGTCAATTGAATTAAAAAACAGTTGGGGTGTCTGAGGTTTTGCGCATTTAACGTTACACGTTGAATAAATTACAATAAATATTAGCCAGCCCTGCAGGGGAAAGGCTTCTTCTCGTATAGAGAAGACGCGAGCTTTGATCACTACGCTTGCTCCCCAGAAGGGTAAGCAATTTCAGATAAAGCTGAAAAGTTTATTTGTTCGTTTGAAGGCGCTAATCTCTGGAATTGCCAGTGAGATTTGAAAAATTATATTTGTATTCAATAGGCCAGTTCTTGAGGAAGGCGAGTGTTATGTAAGAAACTGTGCCGTGCAAAGGGCATCTGTGCGTAACGCAAGTACCCCGCTGGTTTCCTCATGAGTTGAGAAAATCTGTTTTATCGTGTTGAAATATCGACACCCAACTCGTCTGTGAAGTTTACGCAATAAAAATCTATGATATTTCAAATGACTAAACTAATTGCGGTCGGTTACCCATAAAAAAAAAAAACAAATCGTCACATTAATTTCCTTTTTGTTTTGTCGTGTTTAGATATGCGCAACTGTACTCTTCACACACACAACACACACACGCACGCATACATACAAACACACCCACAACACACACACGCACGCAAACACACACAATATATATTAATTACACCTCTAGATTCATTAATACATTGTGACCAACTCACTCGCCGCAGGAGGAAGATCTGGAGTCCTGAAATACAGGGCTGCGCTAGTTTAGGCTCCAATCCACTCCATTTATTTTAATAATGTCTGTACTGTGCTTTGATTAGTGTGGAAAATAAATGATTCTTTACTTTTTACTTTAGATATCGATACCCATTACATCTGCAGAGTTTCGCTAGCCAATTTAATTTGACCCTGTAAACTAAATAATGTCATGTTAACAAGAAAGGTCGAGCTATCATTTTAGTCTAGCAAATTCAAAATCAGAGTTTAGGACAGTTTTCCGATTAAAAAAATCGTTGGAACTTACGTAACGTTTGCGTCGCGCGTTCGTGTAGGGTCTCAGAGCTGTGTAGAATGTTTTGGTGTACAGTTATGTAACGTGTGTAGTTTGATTTCGAAACCCATTGCGTAGCCCAGCCGTAACGGCCGGGCCGCGACTAAGGGCTCTTTCCCACGGCAAAATCCCGTTTTTTGCAGGTACGGTTTTTTGCAGGATCCCATTTAGTGGTATACGTGTTTAAATAGGTATAGGTACACATTCACACAAGCATCCCGTTTGTAGTATCTGGCAAACAGGATGTTAGTGTGAATATGTATATTTCTGTCAAAAAGAAAGCCAAAAACAAAATTCACTGCGCCATTTACGTTGTTGAGCAGACCCTTTTTCTAACATATGAAGCAATGGATTAGCAATATCCTTCAAAATGTCATTAACCTTTTGACCGCCACGGACGGCTATAGCCCACAAACGAAAACGTGCCAAACACGCCACCGACGTCTACAGCCGTCAAAAAAACGACATTTTTTAAATATATAATATTATTTTGTACTTAAAAAATGTCGCTTTCTTGACGGCTGTAGACGTCGGTGGCGTGTTTGGCACGTTTTCGTTTGTCGGCTATAGCCGTCCGTGGCGGTCAAAAGGTTAATAGTGTTACGCAATTTGGCGCCTGGACGATTGCTTAAGGAATAAATTAAGGGTGTTTAAAAGTAAATAATTTTGTGCATTAAATCAATCTGCGTAGTCTTTTCCAGACTATTTTTGATTTGGGGTCGGCATCCGGATGCAGCTGAACCACCAGTACTTTACACGAAGCGAGTGTTCTCTGACCTCCACAACCCAGTTACTGGGTAACACGATATCTCTTGGTAAGACTAGTTGTCACGACTTTCGAGCCTCTGCCAACCCATGACTATCAAAGATCTACGAAATGACACAGGGACCAACGGATTAACGTGCTTTTCGAGGAACGCAGAGGGTCTTGATGATCCACGGCCCGACTTTGGCAACCGTCGTTTAACCTTGAAGATCGACCCGTGCGGCTGTTATTATTTAGCCACGAGCAAATCAAGATCCCTATCAACGGAGCTAAAGCAGTACTATTTATCGTAAATAATCAGAGCTCCTCAGGAAAACACGTCCAACTAATAAATAAGCTATCTCGATAGCAAAGGTTAAGTACGCACACTCGTGACGGAAACTAACGAGAGGTCAAACTGTGTGCAGTATGGGAAGAAAACTGCGCTTGATTAGTTAAATCATTATCGGCTTAACCCTCTATAACTCATAAGCTGGGATTTATTTGATTTTTTGGATTAGAGATGATTACAAAAAAATAAAATACACGTGTTTCTGGGTTTTCATTATTTTTATTAATTATTTGGAAACAAAATATCAAAAATTGCAACAATCACGTTTACCAACAAAAACAAAATAAAATGTGAAAAGTATTCAAAAATAACGTTACAAAATAAAGTTCAAACACTTACCTCTCCAATTTATCAATATAACTAGAGACCCGCCCCGGCTTCGCACGGGTGCAATGGAGAAACACTGATAATTTTTTCGTAAAAAGTATGGGATAAAAATGGTTATTGTGGGTTATCCCTAAGAGATAGACATATACCATCGCGGACTTTTTTGTAGACCTTTTTAAGGTGTACAATACTGTAGTACATTATTTTGATCTATCTCGACGGGTTCAGCCAGCGTTTACAATGTAAGCGCAAAAAAATGTGTTTATTTACGACATAACATTAGAAACCTCTAAAATTATCAGTGTTTCTCTACTATATTATGCATGTATTATACATATAAACCTTCCTCTTGAATTACTCTATCTATTAAAAAACCGCATCAAAATCCGTTGAGCAGTTTTAAAGATCTAAGCATATACAGGAAGATTTTTTAGTCACCGTCCAAATTTTTTCTATGCATTAGGTATCATTTACTAACTCCATTTTTGAAAAAAAAACGATACGTAAAATTTTCATATTAAATCATTTTCTCGAAAGAATTATCCGCTCTGCGTGGTCACAAGTTAAACGTTAATAATACTACACTTGCCGCGCAAACATCAATGAAAAGGGCAGCGGCGCAGCACGCCCCGCTTACCCCCGCCCCGCTACACCTGCGCGTCACATCATCGTTAGTCGGCCGCGCGCACCCTTTCGCGACGCAAGCGCTTGCTTCCGTGTTCCCGCGCACCCCGCCGGCGCGCGGCGCCCCGCGCTATCGTGATTCGTGAATTTGTTTACGATGTATTCCTACCGCGAGTATTACGAAGTGGTGCGATCTTACATACTTAGTGGTGAAAGCTTGAACGGTGCCCAGAGACTGTACGAAGCAGAAAGTGTTCCTCGCCTTCGCAAGGGATAATAAATCCTTCAGTACCTAATCGCCAAACGATTTTGGCCGCAAATCAGAGGCTATTAGACCATGGCCAATTTATAGCTCCTACACATGCTCAAGGACGTGGCAGGCCGAGACTCGCAGTAGAGATCAAAGAAGATATCTTCGATTTCTTTGAACGGAGCCCTAGATCGAGTACGCGAGATGCAGCGCAGCGCTTCGCAATATGCCGTGTGGAAACTTCTCCATACTGCTGGGTTGTACCCGTAACATTTTCAAAAGGCACAGGCCTTGCACGACGCAGACGCCGTTCCCCGTCGAGCCTTCTGCGAGTGGCTGATCGCACACCCCGATGCTAACATATTGTGGACTGACGAGGCCTTGTTTACTCGAGTGGGGGCTGTATAATCAGCATAATGAACATTGGTGGTCATTTCGAAACCCACACATGATACGAGAAACATATCACTAAGTGCGGTTTAGCGCAAATGTGTGGGCTGGAATTATCGGCAACAGAATACTGGGGCCATATTTCATTGAGGGACGGCTGACCGGGGGCACGTACTAGATATGTTACGCGCAGTTTTCATGGATGACGTGCCGGTAATCTCCCATCGAGATTTTTTATTATCAACAAGACGGTGCACCGCCTCATTACTCCGCCGCCGTTCGTGATTATTTAAACATAGAACACGGTGATCGTTGGATCGGTCGCGGGGGGCCCGTCGCCTGGCCACCCCGGTCACCAGATCTTACTCCATGTGACTTTTTTTTGTGGGGCGAAATAAAACGACGAGTGTATGTGGAGGAAGCCCAAAGCCTAGACCAATTAAAAGAGCTAATTGTACGTGCATTCGACCAAGTGAAAAGTGACACTGTAGTGCTCAACAAAATTAAAAACAATGTGCAAAAACGTGCAAGACTCTGTTTAGAGAGAAACGGTATGCATTTTGAACATTTATTAAAGTACTGTTAATGTGATTGTTCTAAGATGATTTTGATTAAATTTTTAATTATTTGTACATAAGTTGATTAAAATTTTTTAAATACGCCTAATAGCAAAACTTTTTCGCACGGCTTTAATAGGTCTAAAGTTCTTATTTTATCTAGTTTATTTTTACTTTATTTGTAATTGTTTAATTAAGGATTACATTCTAATCTTAATGAACATAGCATAAAGCTTTTGCTTATTGACGGTCCTAAGCCCGTGAAAGTATGAAGGGAAAATTTGCAACTTTGATTATTATTGTGTTATCAATGAATTGCGGCGGCGCGCGGGGCGGGGCGGCCCGCGCAACTTCATCAAGCGCGTACGCACGGCGCGGCAGTGTCCAGAAACATAAACTTTTTATAGATTACTTTGTGGTATGATATCTCAATATTTTTGTATTGAGTGATACTAAAAGAAAAAAACAAGTATTCAATGATTTTCGCCAAAGAGTAATATATCAAAATTTGGACGGTGACTAAAAAATTTTCCTGTATAGGGACAGACAGACAGGGAAGCGACTTTGTTTTATACTATGTAGTGATGATACACAAGACACGAGCAGAACAATTTTTTATATATTTTTTAAATCACAGTGAACCACCACGTTTCGTAAATACCGACTGTCGTAAGTTAACACAAATCTCAATTTGTAACAAGAAGCGCCGTCTAGTCGTATTTTTTGGTACTAGTTCGTTAGTTCGGAGTGTAGACTACGAGTTACAGTGCGCGATTACGTTATGAAATCAATTATTTTAAAAGAGATTGTCCACTTAGTATGGGACTTTGGCTCGGCGTGAACAGACACTTTAAGTATAAATATAATACAGGTCTAATAGCTAATTCCAGTAGGGAAGAGAATATTGTAATAAGATTGTATCATGATGCTTGTAAGACTTGTTTTGCTTACTTGCTTTTTTTTTTAAATAAACACATTTGTATTCATAAATTTTATTATTATTCTGACTCATATGTTAGTAATATGTTGTCTAGAAACTGGGCAGGTGGATATATATTATTATCTTGGTACCTTACGCAGCTTGAAAACCAAATCATAGTCATCTCATGAGCGCAGCAACCCACTGTTCTTCGGTCCACTATACAATTGCAGCAATAGGTACTGCTTGATTGAATTTCGTCCCTGACTGTTATTTTCGTGTAATATATACACGCATGCGGTATCAGTGTCCATTTTCAAAGCCAAAACAATACTTGCAAACAATAATAAGAGTAAAACGAGCAAAACAATATTCGATAGAAACAAAGTCATGACATGACAAGTGACTTGAAGTGACAACTCACATTATGTCAATGTCAGTTGTCACTTCAAGTCTTTTTTTTAATAATCGATTTATATTAGATTAAAAATCGAATTTAATGACCAACTACGATACTTTTGTTTTCCAATTATATGGATAAAACATGTTTGAGTGAATGTACGTGATTACAAATAACAGCTTTAATTGACTGTAGACTCTAGACTCTTATAAGAATGAGGAGGACTTAGTAAAACTTAAAAAATAACAATTAGTATCGATTTATAAATTATTATTTTACAAATGGCAACACGCTGAAGGTCGAGTACTGTCAATATGTCGAAAAGTAAAACAATTTCAGTACTTTTTAAATACACTATTCGTGGGCGCAACTTGATACAAAAAGTTAGAATAAATAAGCGTCTAAAAACAAAACATGATTTTTGATTAAGTTGTTTCTTTTCGAGCATCGTGTCCACGCCAAGCCGAGAATGGACAATTTCCTTTCGAGGCGTTTGTACGGTATGTTGCCTACAGTCTACACTATGCGAAGAGGGTTAAGACATTTATTCATCAAAAAGACCTAAAGAACGTTTCACACGAAGTCACGGGCGCGAACTAGTGTTCTAATAATTATTTAATTGATCTGACTTTTCTGTGCATTCAAAGCGAACTCCATTGTTAGGTTATGTTCCGTTCGTAAAACTTCACATAACTACCATTCAGTCACGGTTAATTGAATTAACTTATCCGAAATATGTTCTTCAGAAATGCCAAATATGACTTTCTAATTAAAATGACCATGTTTGTAGCTTTAACAGAGGGGCTAAGTAATAACAGGCGCACGGGTCGATCGATAAGGTTAAGCTACGCTTGCCACGGTCGGTCCGTGGATGGGAGAGCATCTTTACATATCAACGCTTGAAAAGCAAAATTGACTAGGCGACATAGGGCTAAATTTATAAGTGAATAAATTATCTTTTCAGAAAAAAACATACCAATTCTTGTAATCACCATAAAGGCGTATTTTTTACTGTTTTTGGAAATCTTATTTTATCTGAATGTGAATCAGAATTTATATGATTATTTTTTTTTTTAACGATACGTTAAACTTTAAACTGTGCTGTAAAGGACTTCAGCGAAATGTGCCCCTCCGATAGATGTCACCATCATACAGTTCTAAAGTATAAATTTTGATGAGATATTTTTGAAGGTTAAAAGGTCAGAAAGTAAAGGTCAAGGTCAGGGGGAAACAAAAAAGGGGAAAATCTGTAGTCAGAGGGGGAGGAATTTTTCAAGGTTAACCAGAAAGTTCACCTTTTGCCTAACCATGATTTTGAACTCGATTTTTTGGGTGATCCAAACGTTACCGGAAAGAGATCTTTTCTGAATATAATAACTACCATATACTTCTATGAAGCTATGCTGAGACATTTTCGATTGCAAGGTTCCGTTGGCTATAACAGTCAACAAATCAGTTTCCCCATAGGATTCAATGTAACTTCTAGACCATTTTAGGACATGTTCCCGTCAACTTAGGGTTGGACCTCATCTGGCAGCACGGAATCGCCTTTTTCCGTCGCCCTTTCTCTTTCTGTCGCTTAGACCTGCCATTTGCTAGACCGAGACAGAAAGCATAATGCGATAGCACGCGGCGGAATCCTCGAGGCGATCGGCGTCACGGACAAAATGCAATGGTCGGCAGGGAGACTCCGGAACGCTGAAGCGCGCGTTAGCATGCGAACGCATCCTTTCACGCCGATCACTTGCTATCGCATGCTGTCCTTTTTTGTCTTCGGAATGCGACAGCGCGCGTTCGCATGCGGCAGCATACTGCAGCACGTGGTAGCACAGGCGGAACAAATGCGATTCCGTGCTGCCAGATGAGGTCCAACCCTTAGGAGTATAATTCTTTTTGATATAGTATCAATACACATTCTAGTTTATTCAGGCTAGAGGGCGCACTTGTCGGATGGGCATTTTCCTACGCAAACTCGCTAGACTCCTTACTTTTGTCGCTTAGTCAATTTTGCCTTTCAAGCGTCGTCGATATGGAGACCACTCTGTGACTCGTATAGCACGTTATACTCGGCTGTCATTCGTGGATCTTTGAATAGAATAGAATAGAATAGAATATTTTTATTTGCGTAAAACATGGTATACAAGGGTGTCAAATACGAATTGAGGCACAAGCATGTTTAGCTAAGATAAAACATAGCATGCAAAATTTTAAAAACAAGTTAGCAACAACAATCTTTTTTTTTTTATAAAAAAATCATCAACATTTTTTATCTATGAATTCTTTTAAACTATAAAAACTCCACTCGAGTAACCACTTATGAAATTTAATTTTAAATAATTTTGTATTTAAAGCTTTGAAATGCCTTGGTATTTTATTATAAATGCACACATATATGGATCTCGTCGGTTCCGAGGATTGACATCATTTGACAGTCGTTACGGGTAGGAAGAAACCCGAAAATCTGACAGTCTTAGATAGGCAGTCTAAGACTAGCGGTCTGACATTCGGGCTTCTGACGGCTCATAACGACTGCCAAAGATTCACGAATGACAGGAACAAATATTTGTATGACCTACAAGTAGTTGTTCCGGGTCTGGCTGTTTGTGTATGTGTGTTTAAATGTTTGTAAACGCACCCACAATACAGGAGAAATTCCCAATGTGGGGCAACGTTTTTTTAAAAAAGAAAAGAAAGATAGTCACCCATCCACAGACCAACCGCGGAAAACGTTGTAGTAATAGTTGCTGACATAAATAAATGGACCCCAGACAAAATGACATGTCATAATTACAAGGTAGGTAAGTAAGGACACAGGTTTTTCGTCGACTGTAGTAAAACCTTCATCAACCTGCGGGTTAATTGCTTAAAACACTATCAGTAGCAATGGGTTTCATTTTGACAGTTCAACAGCATTCATTGCGTTATTTGCATTGTTGAGCAGACATACTTTTCGAACATACGGAGCAATGGATTAGAAATATGCTTCAAAATGATTCAAATTGAGAGTAAGGGTGCGTTACCACAGAAGCGGAGCTGGGCGGAGCGGAGCGGGGACGTGTAGGAATCGTCCAATCACAGTGAGGATTTCAACCATTGTGATTAGTCGATTCCTGCACGTCTCTGCTCCGCTTCGACCAGCTCCGCTTCTGTGGAAACGCACCCTAATAGGTGTTACGCAATTAGGGTGCCGTGCCTTAATTAATCATGACCACTTAACATCGAAACCACGTCAATTCCTTCGCAGACAAGTCATGGTGTCTCGCGTGGAAGATGGCGCACCGACTCCTCCGATGTTTGTGCCTTCGAAGTATGGACTCTCGTGCCGTTTTGTGGAAATAAACTACTATAAATAAATAAATAAGCTAATCCCGCCA
Source organism: Eremobia ochroleuca (assembly GCA_949629135.1). Lineage (NCBI taxonomy): Eukaryota > Metazoa > Arthropoda > Insecta > Lepidoptera > Noctuidae > Eremobia > Eremobia ochroleuca. The sequence continues at coordinate 8,370,616 of OX451413.1, read as the reverse complement.
ATCTCGCGATTTCTTTCATTGTGCCATAGAGAATTACGGCCCTGAGGAAGCGATTACCGAGTTACAGACATAGTATTAATCTAACAACACGCGTCCCCAAACATTTTCCATTAAAGATAACAATTTTATGTTGATTAGTAAAAGCTGTTGATGAACTAATACAACGGTTATCACAACATAGTAAGAAAAATTTAGTTGAAGCTTGATCTTCTTAGCCCCATCGGCAATTTGTTCTGCGAGCAATGTGCTCTGTGCCTTAAAAGCGTGTATGACATCAAAATGTTAACTTTTTTCTGTATAGCTCTCATTCGCCAAGTGAGCAGAGTGTAACGTGATATAAGGAACTTCATTAGAAAATCAAGCATGCAGTGGGTGATAGTTACAGTTAAACAGCAGCTGCACCCTAATTGCGTAACACAATATTACTCTCAATTTGAATCATTTTGAAGCATATTGCTAATTAATCCATTGCTCCATAAATTTTCGAAAAACGTGTCTGCTCAACAACGTAAATAACGCAATGAATGTTATTGAACTGTCAAAATGAAACCCATTGCTACTAATAGTGTGGTGTTACGCAATTAGCCTGCGGATTAATAGCGTGAGCTAAGGCTGAGGCTACAGTAGGCAGCGATTTGCGATGCGACTGGAAGAGCGAAACGAGATAAACATGGTATAGCTACATTATAAGCGAAGATCCGGCGTATATTCGGCGATGACGTGGCTACAGTACAAATGCTACACAACGAATTAGCAAAAGGGATTCATGCGGCGCCTCCGTGTCTAATGTAGCCGCTATCGTAACAAAGACTCAATTTGAATCGGTCGTTTTCTTAGAATGCGATCAAATCATCCATCACGGTTTACTATACGCATAATATAGCCACACGCATATTTAGTAGCACTATTGAACTAGTCGTGCGAGTGAGAGATTTTCTAATAAATTCGCTTCAATTTCGCTGATATGTTGATGTAGCCGATGCCGTAATTACAGTAATGTTGTCCCGATCGCATAAAGAAATCAAAGATCGCTAGTAATATTTGATGTACGGTGTAGCCATATACGTGAGCATTCATTTATTTGTTTTAATCGCTCATGTGTCGCAGTTCGCGTCGCAGCCTAATGTGGCCTCAGCCTGACTGTCAAGCGTTATAAGATAATGAACTATCAAATGGAGTGGAGAAGCCCACTGGATTTTCAACAATCGGTCTTGAGCCGAGCATTGAGAATCCGACAGAGCGCATCCCAGCGCGTTAAAAAAAAACACTGTTGGATTTTCAACTCTCAGCGCTAAGGAGTGCGTTGCAAATCCAGTGCGCGAAAAGACATCGCCGCGGGAAAATCGCGCCCGTGCGAACCTGGTCGAAGTGGCAAAATAAGGGAACGTTTCCACAGAAGCGGAGCTGGGCGAAGCGGAGCAGAGACGTGCAGGAATCGACTAATCACAATGGTTGAAATCCTCATCGCGTCACTCGTCTCGTCTGTGATTGGACGATTCCTACACATCTCCGCTCCGCTCCGCGCAGCTCCGCTTCTGTGGAAACGCACCCTTACAGTACCAGGCTGTCATAAACCAAATGGATGTTTTTTTTTTAAAACGGCTTCTTACAGTCGTCAATCTCACTCATACCTGCGCGGTAATTGCGTGACACACTATAAGTAACAATGGATTTTATACTGACAGTTCAACAACATTCATTGCGTTATTTGCGTTGTTGAGCGGACAAATTTTTCATTTTTTTACTAATCCATTGTTTCTAACATATGTTCGAAAAAATTTCAGTGTTCATTATACAGTGTGAGTCTTTATAAAGTGCACATATTAAAAAGGGTGAAAATATAAACAATTTTATCGACGGAAAAAATGTCAAAAAAATATTTTTTTTTTAATGGTAAAAAATGGTAAATTTTCTTTAAAAAATCATGAATAATTAATTTAAGGTTTCTTTTTCAAAAAATTATGGCTTTATTAGCTTGGCCTATTATTAGAGATCATTATTAATTTTGTTTTGTTTTAATATGACATTTAGTTTAAAAGTAGTAACAGTTTGTTTGCATGGGGTAACCAGACGAGAGCAAAAAAAATTAAAAAATTTTTTAGATTTTTTTTGACATTTTTTCGGTCGATAAAACTGTTTATATTTTCACCCTTTTTAATATGTGCACTTTATAAAGACTCACACTGTATAGGGTGACTGGTAATTAGTGACCGATACTTAAACACATGATTGTACTCATCATTACAAACAACTTTTACTATCGGACCAAATCCGAAATCGTGAAAAAAAAATCAGCTGTTCCCTAGATTTATGTTCGTACGAGTCGTCAAAATGTAGGGAACAGCTGATTTTTTTTTCGTCGTTTCACTTTTTGTCCCATTATAAAACTTGTTTGTTGTCATGAGTAGAATCATGTGTTTAAGTATCGGCCACTAATTACCAGTCACCCTATACGTGATGAAAAGTTCATTCGAATTGTGATTAAAACTGTATCTTTACGCAACCACGACGAAGACTGTATCTTCGGGCTTACAAGCAAAAGGAACAGCAGCAAGTACCGGCTGGTAATATAGGGCATGCCGTAATAAAAACAAAAAATAACAATCAGCAACACTGCACACATAGCTAGACTCATTGTGTGGTTACCAAGGCAACCGACACATACACAACTCACATACACAGACAATCAGACTCCGATGATATATCTGTAATGATTAAAACCTTCATTAAAACATACATTATTAGACATCACATATTATGGCGACGTGATAACAACCGCACGGTCCACGGCACCTTTTTTTTTTGTTGTTTGGTGGGAAATTATCAAATAACTTCTCCCGCTCTGAGTGGAGCGGGATGGCGTGTCAGACTTTTACTGACTAAAACCCAACCGTGTTCCTTCAGTTGCTTGTGCCAAGGGCCACGGTACCTCTGCATTGCACAGGCTTACACCACTACCGGACGGGAATGGCCAGGTGTTCCCGGCCCATCCTGTAGCCCCCCACCCGGGGGGACATGCAGGGTCCGCCAGCTAGGCGGGCATGCGTCGGGGGGATTGTGGACGCAAAGGCTGAGCCGGATTCCCATGACCCCCCCCATCAAGGCGATGAGGGAACACCGCTGAGTTTTAGTGGGTATACTGCCACTCTGGCAGGGAGTCCCACATACTCCGTTCCATCCCCCGACGAGCGGAGATGCGTAATGTCATTTCTCAGCGAAAAAAAAAAAGGGCCACGGTACCTCTTTCGAACAACCCGCGAACCTGGCAAGCATCGCCCCCAGCGGACCCCGTCAGTTATGGCACCGGCACAAGCCGTTGGGGTTGCTGTCATTCGTACATCTTTGACAGTGGTTACAAGTAGCTAGAAGATCGGAAGTCAAGTCTTAGTAAGAGTTATCGTGTTACCCAATAACTGGGCTGAGGTCAGATAGGCAGTCGCTCCATGTAAAATATTGGTATTCCGCTGCATCCGGCTAGACTGGAACGGTACGCGTACACTAAAAAACACTACAAAGTGAAAAATAATTTTAATTTTGGAAGTCGGTGTCGCTGGTTCCGCATTTTGGTTTTTTGACACCGACTTCCGAAATTAAAATTATTTTTCACTTTGTAGTGTTTTTTTGGAAGTCGGTTGTTTTTTTTTATATAAAATTTTTTATTTTTCCCTTTTTAGTTATATCTACCCCAATCAAATTCATATAAACACTACTTGCTATGTAAATATAAGTGACAGGAAGCTGCATCTGCGTTTATAGGGTAGAGACGTGATGTTATGTTATGCGATTGCGTAAACAATGCATACATATGCGATAGCAGCAATCGCGGTTGTTTTACTGGTATTAATTATTATTATAATAAAAAAAAATTATAACCTTTGTAGTGAGTACAGGCGTGATATTATGTTGTGTGATGGTGTAAACGATGCTTAGATATGCTATAGTAACAATCGCGGTTAATCTGCTGTTATTTATTGAAGAGTTCCCCCGATTTCTACAAGATCCCATCATCAGATATTGAAATGGTGACAATGGGACCACACGGGAAGCACCAGCTTTCAAATAAAAAAAGAATCATGAAAATCGGTTCACCCAGTCGGTTATTATGAGGTAACAAACATAAAAAAAAAAAAAAAAAAAAAAAAAAAAAAAAAAAAAAAAATACAGTCGAATTGATAACCTCCTCCTTTTTTTGAAGTCGGTTAAAAACCGATTTTGTCGGCCGATGGCGGACAGAACTACTCGGACGAGTAACTCGGACGTTCAACTGAATACACTGCAGACGATAACGGCCGTTGTCGGTGGAACTTATGAAGTCTGAACTGTGCAACTACAGAGTACAGACGTGTTTTTAAAAATGGAGGATTTCGAAGAAGTGTATTTTTTAGAAAATGTATACCGCAATTTTGTTCGACTAACGAATAACGACTCGATCGCAGAAAGAAGCCGGTAAAACTGACAAAAAATCCAAACACGTTCGGACTCGTCAGTTGATCGTCCGTTTTCGGGCGTCATCGGACGACGTCGGTAGTAGCAGTGTATGCGCTCTCTTCCATTTACTTACGTTTGATTTGATCGGCCGAGTTCGGCCGATGACGCCCGAGCATACTTCGGCCGATGACGGATTCGGTGTACGCGTACCGGAAGGCGACCCCAACACTATAACTATTCTGTTTGAACTGTATAGACAGCTGTGCTGCTGGGGAATTTGTTGCGCCACTTCATCATTCCAGATAAAGCACCAGGAAGTGGTCTAGGGCGGGCGTTTTGGGGGACTGTCTTGTGAAATTCTGAAGTTCAAAAGTGCTGATTCTCAGCCAAGTTTCAATAAATGACTTCCGATTTTTTTTTTGACATAATAAAATCTAGCCTTTTCCTATGTTCAAAATAAAAAAAAAATGATGAACGGTTTTGACCCCGTTGGACTTGTCGTCGCAAACGTAACTGCTGAGCGTGGAGTTCTGTCGATACCCTGTTTGACAGAATGTGTCATTGGCTTTTCCATGGTAAAATTCATAGTGGTAGCTCGGTTAGGGGGCAATATACTCGCCCCTTCCCACAATAGAACCTTTGTGGAATCGCCTCCAAGACTGGCAATACTTAATTGTACGTTTGGAGCACCTGGAGCAGTCCGCCCCGCTAAATAATGTTGTTAAAACGGTATGCCGTTTAGCTCATGAGCTATTCTCATACCCTGTGGAGACAATACGACAATAAACGAATACACTGACAATACTAATGCACAGAAGTATTTTGGAAACTATCAAATATGTAAATCCTAACATCGAAATTGAAAAACTGATTTTGTCAAATTTTCCTCGTTTCCGGGTGACAGCGATGCGGACGAGTACTTCGAGTACTTCGACGCCCATGGGCCGGTTCTTTCAAATTGTTGGTTAACGTAACATACGTACGTCACATAATAACGAATACGTAATCGTATTTGGCGTAAATCAAGGCCATAATTTTGTGATTATAAATTGAAACAACGAGGGGCCCGTGGCTAAATAATAACAGCCACACAGGTCGATCGATCAGGTTAAGCTAAGCTTGCCGCGGTTGGTCTGTAGATGGGTGACCATCTTTACATACCGAGACCCCTCCGTGCCTCGGAAAGCACGTTAAGCCGTTGGTCCTGGCTGTCATTCGTGCATCTTTGACAGTCGTTACGGGTCGTCAGTAGCCCGAAAGTCTGACAACCAGTCTTACCATGAGGTATCGTTTTACCCAGTAACTGGGTTGTGTAGGTCAGATAGCCAGTCGCTCCATGTAAAATACTGGTATTCAGCTGCATCCGGTTAGACTGGAAGCCGACCCCAACATAGTTGGGAAAAGGCTACGCAGATGATGATGAAATTGAAACAACGCTTTTTTGGCTTGACGATAGTTAGCGCCATTTTTGACGTATACGCGTGCGTAAAGTGGACGTGAAACAACCCGCCCTAAGTGTCCTTTTGCTTTCGTATTTAATTGTACAGTTAGTTAGTTAGCCATTTCATTTAGTAGGTGCCTATTTTTAATTGTTAATTGTGTTAAATATTATAAAATTTATGTAAGTAAACCAACAAACATTTAGTAATTTTTTCAAATAAACTAAATAGTAGTGCGGGGCTGACTATGGGTTTTGCCAATCTTTGAATATCGACTGAACTTTCAGATTTATTTGACTGAATTTTCGTATGCAGACTGGGAACATCATTAGATATCATAATCATCATTTGAACCCGGAATCACCCACTCCCACCTCCCGTTTCTTCTGCCGTACTTCCCGGTTCCGTGCGTCTCTCATCCAGGTCTCTTTTCCGGGACTTTCATGATATCGTGATCCCAGCGTGCTTTTGGACGGCCCAGCAGTGCGATTCTGTAACCATCTCACCGTGAAAACTTAGGTGAAGTGAGCGTGGAGTGAGCTGTCAGTGTCATCCCACCGTGTGGTACTCTGTGGCCGGACCACAGTTTAGTACTCAGATGCTATAGTTCGAAATAATACCTACCTAAAGTCTACTTTCATCGGAATATATCTATATTTTTAGTACCTCAAGAGATATCTTTTTAATCAACAATTTATGTGGTCCGGCCGCGAGGCAGTGCTCTCTGGCCGCGCCACCTCTAATTAAATAGAGTATAATGAACTATTAATAAATCAATATCCCGAAAAAAAACTACCTAAAGAGTACCTTGCATACGAGAAATATGGTCCAATAAACCCCTTTAGTTAAGGAGTTATTCGTCGTAGAGTGTGGTCCGGCTGGAAAGTATACTCTGCAGCAAGTGTGGTCCTCTGTGGCCGGACCACAGTTTAGTACTCAGGTGATATAGTTCGAAATAATACGTACCTAAAGTCTACTTTCATCGGAATATATCTATATTTTTAGTACCTCAAGAGATATCTTTTTAATTAACAATTTATGTGGTCCGGCTGCGAGGCACTGCTCTCTGGCCGCGCCACCTCTAATTAAATAGAGTATAATGAACTATTAATAAATCAATATCCCGAAAAAAAACTACCTAAAGAGTACCTTGCATACGAGAAATATGGTCCAATAAACCCCTTTAGTTAAGGAGTTATTGGTCGTAGAGTGTGGTCCGGCTGGAAAGTATACTCTGCAGCAAGTCAATTTTGCAATATTTAATATTAACTAGCGATAAATCAATTTATATAATAGTACCTTTTCTCTACTCTTCGTTGATAGTTTTTTTTTTTTAAGAAACTATTCATTTTGATTAATTAATCTTTAAAGTATGTGGCGCGGCTAGGGAGGATTACTTTCAGCAAATATAACGAAATATGCTTTATTTCTTTATGCCAACGAAAACTGCATAATAAGTACCTTATAAAAAGACCTGGACTTCATCTGTAAACTTTTATTTTTATTACCAACAATGATTTTTAAAAAGGTGCACTTTTTGGTTTTTGTTTACCTATCTACCTAAGAATAGGTAATTTGACGAAGTAAGTGAAAATTTTGGTTTAAAATAAACAATAAGTATACGAAAAACAAACATATATTTTCATAATGAAATATAAACACAATTGTTAATAAAAGGTATTGTTGTACATGACGGAAAAGTGTTTTATATAACTTGAATTTAAGCATTTAATCCTTTAAACAAGAAATAGCACTGAAAAAAAGTGTACCAAAACCACGTATTAAAAATATAGTCAATCAATATTACAAATAAAGGAAGTTTTGAAGTTATTTTCCAACTTTAAAATGCAAGGCTTAAATTAAAAATAAACATTTTCATAAAAATAAGTTATAATTTACAATTTTGCGTATAAAATACAATGAACATTAATTTGCTGGTTTTTAGTCATTGTAACTTTAGTACTTAAATCATCATATGTTTCCCAAGTATCATCCAGACGCTTGCAGTGAGCGACGTAATGATGAATATTTGGTAATTTAATTACTCAATCACTGACAACAGTGTAAATAATTTTCCTTGTAATGTCATAGTGTCTGGAATGTCATTTAAATCAACGCCTAAATCAATTTCAAATATTAATAAATCATTCAATGTGTAGGTAATATTTTTTTTACCGGTACATTTTACACCGTCGTCATTACTTTTAACACATAGCACACATGAATCAATCTCTAACATTGTTTGAGCCGATTCTTCAAGGGCTGAGATGCCTTTATCAGACAAAATTAGTTCATTCAGTGGCATGTACGAACATACTCGTTGAGATTCTGATGTGGAGTTGTTCTGACTGCATTGTGTATTTGTGCATCGTTTTTCCGATATAACTATACAATAATATCGTGTTTGATATTATTGTTGGTCATTTTGAAATAGTGATTACATAAAATGATAATGGACTTATAAAGATTTGGTCATCATTTTTGTTCGATAAATTATACCTACAAAAGTACCGGCTCACGTATTTTACGCATGTTTTCATAAGATGGCGTTAGAGATCTTGTCTTTACAACTTGAGTAATTCCCTAAGGCTGCGCAGCAGCAGGGTACGTAAAACTGCGCGCGCAGACTTACCTTCCAATATATTTTACTTACCAGCTTCTAGAAATAAACCACCAGGTACAAATACAACAAATATTACAGATATATCGCCAATACCCAAATCGGACGCTAGACAGGCAGTAAATAAAAGGAAACATAAGGAGTCTGAAATACTTAGCAGTTCACCTTACAAGCTTCAGTTTGAGCAAGCAAAAGGTTGAAAAAGAATGCAAGAAACCAGCAAAACAGCCTCGAAAATAGAATTGGTCATATAGTGTTGTAAAGAAGTGTATAGAGAACCGATCACAGAAGATTGGATAGGTTGTTCTGTGTGTTCTAAATGGTGGCATGAAAAATGTTTGGCGTGCATAGGCTTTGGACATTTTAAATGTGATTTGTGTACCTAAAATAAGTTATCTTTATATGCGCACTCTCAAAGATCCCACTGCGCAGTCTTACCCTTCAGGGGATTTAAGACTGCGCATTTCCCATTTCTCATGTTTTCATTAATTACTCCAAAAATAGTTACGAAATATTTGATTCAGTTTATCGTCGATAAATTACATGAATGTGTCTATATAAATGAATAAAGATTATTTTGCTAACTTATTATTTTCGTGACTTATATTCAATTAATTCTTAAGTGCGCAATCTTAGGGCACTCTACCCTATACTTATTGTTTATTTTAAACCAATATTTTCACTTACTTCGTCAAATTAACTACCTATTCTTAGGTAGATAGGTAAAAAAAAAACCAAAAAGTGCACCTTTTTAAAAATCATTGTTGGTAATAAAAATAAAAGTTTACAGATGAAGTTCAGGTCTTTTTATAAGGTACTTATTATGCAGTTTTCGTTGGCATAAAGAAATATAGCATATTTCGTTATATTTGCTGAACGTAATCCTCCCTAGCCGCGCCACATACTTTAAAGATTAATTAATCAAAATGAATAGTTTCTTAAAAAAAAAAAACTATCAACGAAGAGTAGAGAAAAGGTACTATTATATAAATTGATTTATCGCTAGTTAATATTAAATATTGCAAAATTGACTTGCTGCAGAGTATACTTTCCAGCCGGACCACACTCTATGACCAATAACTCCTTATCTAAAGGGGTTTATTGGACCATATTTCTCGTATGCAAGGTACTCTTTAGGTAGTTTTTTTTCGGGATATTGATTTATTAATAGTTCATTATACTCTATTTAATTAGAGGTGGCGCGGCCAGAGAGCACTGCCTCGCGGCCGGACCACATAAATTGTTAATTAAAAAGATATCTCTTGAGGTACTAAAAATATAGATATATTCCGATGAAAGTAGACTTTAGGTACGTATTATTTAGAACTATATCATCTGAGTACTAAACTGTGGTCCGGCCACAGAGGACCACACCATCCCACCTGATACTAGGGATTGACCAAGCATACATTTGCAATCATAATCGAGATTTTAATAATATTTACTATGCTAATTCTAATGATCATTTTATATAATTTCAAAGTTAGTATTTTAATTGTCAAAACATTACTATTTTGTGGGGTTTTAATCTAGAAAAAAAAGAAAAAAAAAACAACAAAATTGATATTCTGACTAAGTTTCTGTCTTGCTATTTTATTTTTATTTTAAAACCCCACAAAATAGTAATATTTTGACAAATAAAATACTAGTTTTGAAATTATATAAAATGATCAATAGAATTAACATAAAAAATATTATTAAAATCTCGATTATGATTGTTAACGTTAACGAGGAAGCACTACCTATTTTCGTCGGAATTTCCACAACTTTTTTATTACACTAATCGCGGTACGAAGATATGCCAACGATAATATATCGGATATTATATTGCAGGGATCAAGATTTGATAGTAAATTAATGTAAGCGATCACATAAATCAAATTCTTAATCCGCTAAGTTTTCCGACCATTCAGTGGTCTATTAATTTACTATATTTTATAGTAGCATACGCCCGCAACTTTGTTAGCGTAGAATTCGGAATTCCCGTCGTTTAAATCCTATTACCCGTTTTCCCGTCGGAATGAAGCATTTTCCCGCGGTACTAGCCTATGTTCATCAGGGATAATGTCGGCTTCTAATTGTAAAACAATTTTTCAAATCGGTCAAAAACAAATTCTTCATCTTTATTTTATAGTCTACACTAATATTATAAAGAGGAAAGATTTGATTGTTTGTTTGTATTGAATAGGCTCCGAAACTACTGGACCAATTTGAAAAATTGTTTTACCATTAGAAGCGGACAGTATCCCTGATGAAGATAGGCTACTTTTTACCGCGGGAAAATGCTTCATTCCTACAGGAAAACGGGTAATAGGATTTAAACGGCGGGAATTCCGAATTCTACGCAAACGAAGAAGCGGGCGGATGCTAGTCTACACTAATATTATAAAGAAGAAAACTTTGTATAAAATATAGTAGATTAATAGACCACCGAACGGTCGGAAAACTTAGCGGATTAAGAATTTGATTTATGTGATCACTTACATTAATTTACTATCAAATCTTGATCCCTGCAATATAATATCCGATATATTATCGTTGGCATATCTTCGTAACGCGATTACCGTAAAACGGGGTGAATAGGGATGCAGGGGTGAATCGGGACGAAACTTTAAATTGGATTTTAACATTGAAATAATATAGTTTTTTTGCCAAAAAGGTCTCTAATGTGTTTACTATATTATAATTAACAAGTAAGTGTCCCTGTTGGCAAAAAAACTATATTATTTCAATGTTAAAATCCACTTTAAAGTTTCGTCCCGATTCACCCCTGCATCCCTATTCACCCCGTTTTACTGTAGTGTAAATTACCTACATTAATAAAAAAGTTGTGGAAATTCCGACGAAAATAGGTAGTGCTTCCTCGTTAAAACAATCATAATCGAGTTTTTAATAATATTTTTTATGTTAATTCTATTGATCATTTTATATAATTTCAAAACTAGTATTTTATTTGTCAAAATATTACTATTTTGTGGGGTTTTAAAATAAAATAGCAAGACAGAAACTTAGTCAGAATATAAATTTTGTTGTTTTTTCTTTTTTTCCTAGATTAAAATCCCACAAAAATGTAATGTTTTAATTTTAAAAAAATGCACACAAATACATAAATAGTTTAAAAACCTATCATTCATCTCTAGCAGCCGTCATCTCAGTAGTCACCCCCCTCTCTAGCCATATATCATCTTTCACACAGTCCGTCCATTGTTTCTTTGTACTTCTCCTACTCTTATTGCCATTTTTGTACAGACGCCAGCACATTAAGCTACTATAATCTGTCAAATTACTTTAATAGATTTTCAACTTTATCGCCAAAGCATTTGGGTTTAAGGTTGATTGGGAAAATCTGACAGTTTCGGGTAGCTTGATGTGCTGGCGTCTGTACATAATAAACTTCGGATGACTAAAGAAATGATAAGTTTTGGCATATCATCAAATCATGTCTTTGTCTCACACAGTGTTGCAAACTAAATATAGAAGTAAATATTTACTTAGTCACCCTGTTGAAACAAAAACAAAGAAATTCTCATAAGATTAACTAGTTCCTGTACCCTAATTTATCCCGATATTCCTACGGGATCGAGACTGAGGGTGCGTTTCCACACAAGCGGAGCTGGGCGGAGCGGAGCAGAGACGTGCAGGAATCGACTAATCACAATGGTTGAAATCCTCATCGCCTCACTCGTCTCGTCTGTAGTTGGACGATTCCTACACGTCTCCGCTCCGCTCCGCCCAGCTCCGCTTCTGTGGAAACGCACCCTTATGCGGGTTAAACCGTGGGGCGCAGCTAGTCTACACTAATATTATAAAGAGGAAAGATTTGATTGTTTATTTGTATTGAATAGGCTCCGAAACTACTGGGCCGATTTGAAAAATTGTTTCACCATTAGAAGCCGACATTATCCCTGATGAACATAGGCTACTTTTTACCGCGGGAAAATGCTTAATTCCTACGGGAAAACGGGTAGTATGAATTATCCTTCCGTACCTATTTATCTTTTTCACATAACTTCTAAACGGCTGAACCGATTGGGTTGAAATTTCATATGGGTATTTCGATGGTTTCCTGGATTATTTTAAAAATACAATTGGACCCGGTAGGTGGCGCTGCTGTCGGTATGTCAAGTACTAAACGGCTTGACCAATTGGGTTGAGATTTTGTATGTGTAGGTACTTCCATGGTTTCACAGACACAAATGTATTAAGCCTACCTAATCTATCTTTCTATACATCACTACATAGTATAAAACAAAGTCGCTTCCGTGTCTGTCCCTATATATGCTTAGATCTTTAAAACTACGCAACGGATTTTGATGCGGTTTTTTTTAATAGATAGAGTGATTCAAGAGGAAGGTTTATATGTATAATACATGCATAATATAGTAGAGAGACACTGATAATTTTAGAGGTTTCTAATGTAATGTCGTAAATAAACACAATTTTTTGCGCTTTCATTGTAAACGCTGGCTGAACCCGTCGAGATAGATCAAAATAATGTACTACAGTATTGTACACCATAAAAAGATCTACAAAAAAGTCCGCGATGGTATATGTCTATCTCTTAGGGATAACCCACAATAACCATTTTTTATCCTATACTTTTTACGAGAAATAATGGCTCTAAAATTATCAGTGTTTCTCCATTGCACCCGTGCGAAGCCGGGGCGGGTCTCTAGTGTATAAATAAATCAATTACATTAACCAAATTATTTAAGCAACATATTTTTAAACGGCGGGAATTCCGAATTCTACGCAAACGAAGTTGCGGGCGGATGCTAGTTATTAATATTTGTGAACACGAGCGTTGCGGGCTCAGCTCATCATTATCTGTCTATCCATATCCCAAACACAATGTGGACGGCTTCCAGTCTAATCGGATGCAGCTGAATACCAGTATTTTACATGGAGCGACTGCCTATCTGACCACCACAACCCAGTTACTGGGTAACACAATACCGCTTGGTAAAACTGGTTGTCAGACTCGGGCTTCTGACTACCCGTAACTAAAGTCAATGACTATGGACCACTTGGACCAACGGCTTAACGTGCTTTCCGAGGCACGGAGAAGAAATCATTTAAAGGATGGTCACCCATCCACGAACCGACCGCGGCAAGCGTAGCTCAACCTTCAATCGATCGCTGCGGACTCAGTATAATAAATATTAGGCAATGGATACGAAGTCAGCGGGCGCGGGGCGGCGGCGGCGCGGGAAGAGGTGTACGAGCGATGCGCATCAGTCTAGCGGTTCCCGCAGTGGTCTCGAACCTACCGATGTTTCGGTATTTCTACCGATATGGGATCACATAACTTATAACAATCATACTTAAGTATGATTGTTATAAATTAGTCTGTAATAATGAGTAGTAGTAGTAAGTGTAATATTGTATTTTTTTGTCAAATACCTACCGATCTACCGATCTCACTCTACGACGTTCGAGACCACTGGGTGCCCGCGCGTCTGCATTGACGTAGTGTTGTGCATTCTATTTGTTTGCTTTTTAACGACTGACGATTCAAAATATTGTATCAAAAAGATGTTACCGTCGCTGTTTAGACATTTCGTTCGCGAACAAAGACACTAATTTCTCATAACACAACGCTACGCCGCGCGATCTGCTCGCTGGCTTCGAGACCGGCACCCTAATTGCGTAACACACTATTACTCTCAATTTGAATCATTTTGAAGCATATTGCTAATCCATTGCTCCTTATGTTCGAAAAATTTGTCTGCTCAACAACGTAAATAACGCAATGAATGTTGTTGAACTGTCAAAATGAAAACCATTGCTACTGATAGTGTTAGAGGGCTTCTAAACGGGCCATGTTTTACTGCAATTTGTGGCTGCAATATAGTGGCCGGCAACATTGCAAGCAATAACAGCCAGACTATGCAATATTGCAGTAATGTCCCGGCCATAATTGCCAAACATTTTAGGTATGGCCATATATGGTCTATTATTGTTCGATAGATTGCCAGACGATCGCCGAGCGATCGATTTAACTGCAATATTGCCCAGCTAGTTCTATTGTTGTTTCAATCGCTCTTTATTGTTATGGCATAGTGCATCTTTTTTCATCTTTTTACCGATTTAGTTTAAAAGAAACTCGAAGTCACCCTTCGACATTCTAGTAAAATTTTAAAATATTTTTTTATCAAGGCTTATTTCTTGATTTAAATTATCTAAAGTTTCACGCCTATTTAGGTAAGGTCGAATCCACAATCTTTTTTTTTTTTTTTGATTTTAAAACAATATAAGCCGCTGCGACAAGTGTGATTTCGTCAGCCATTGCTGCCGATGTGAGTAGCCCGTTTAGGAGTCCGCATCATGAGCCATACTATTGCAGTCATATTGCAACACATGGCCCAGCCATAGAATTGCTCGACCATCAAGAACAATAAAATATTTTTGTAATGGCCAAGCAATTAGTTGCCAATAGTGCAGCCACAAATTGCAGAAAAACGTTGCCCGTTTAGACGCTCCCTTACGCAATTAGCCTGCGGCTCTGCGTTGCCGCGCCGCCGCCGCCCGCCGCCCCGCGCCCGCCGAGTTCGTGTCCGTAGTCTTACACTATCAATAATATTCTAATAACAAATAATGCTGTTTATCAGTGTTTAAGTACATAAAGATAATGTTCTAATTGGAACTAAATTAACCTAATTAAAAGGACTTTGATTCATGTTTGGACTTTGAACTGGATGTCCATAACATAGCATATAGCATCTAGGCAGAGCTGAATATAAAATTATTCATGTTTTAACCCGCCGTCATTGTGGTAGGAAATACATAGTTACATGGACGTTGAGGTGGGTCAATATTACCCACATCTTTAATACATGGTATATCCATAATTTTTAAGTAAATTCGTAAACTGTGTCATGATTTCAGTATAAAGGTATTCTGGTTTTGATAATAAAACAGAAAAATAATAATTCAGCAACGTTTAATTGAGTTTAATGAACTTTAAAATATCTCTCAGAAATTACAATAAAAAAAAATGTACAATATTGTCTCCAGCTACTGCACAGAACGGCAAAGTCACGCGCGTAATTTCAGAAATATTAGAAATTTTAAACCAGCCGGGTAATTTTGACCCAACCTCAATGAAGCCGGGTTAAGTCCCGTCTATACTTATCTATACTAAAGTAAACCTGAAGGTTTACTTTAGTATTAAGGTTTACTTTAGTATGTTTAGTTTACTTTACTGAAGGGGCTTGTGGCTAAGTAATAACAGCCGCACGGGTCGATCGATCAGGTTAAGCTACGCTTGCCGCGGTTGGTCCGAGTATGAGTGATCATCTTCACATGCCAAGACCCCCTCCTTTGAGCCGTTGGTCCCGGCTGTCATTCGTGGATATTTGACAGTCTTTACGGGTCGTCAGTAGCCCGAAAGTCTGATAACCAGTCTTACCAAGGGGTATCGTAATACCCAGTAACTTGGTTGTGGAGGTCAGATAGGCAGTCGCTTCATGTAAAATACCTACTGGTATTATGCTGCATCCGGTTAGACTGGAAGCCAACCCCAACATAGTTGGGAAAAGGCTAGGCAGATGATGACTAAAGTAAAGCTGAAGCGTTTTTTGAATTCATTTGTTTGAACGCGCTAACCTCAGGAACTTCTGGTCGGATTTGAAAAAAACATTTTGGCATTTGATATCCCAATTCTTGAGGAAGGCTACTTAGCATCGCGCTAAGACCCTTAGGAACCGAGGAAAAAGAAGAAGTCGTCAAAGGCAACGCAACAGGATGGGTCCGAGGAACAATAAATTTCACACAGTCGAACTCGCAGTCCGAAGCTAGTCTAGGATAACTCTCACCAACAGATATACCATTTCCTATTTTGTACCTGGTACTTGTTGACAGGTCTATACTGGCGCCGATTCTCTTGTTCAAAAACTAAACTAAATTTTAAGTTCAGTACATATCTTTCTTTCTATTTCTTTAAGAAAAAGACAAGACAAATATTAGTTTAGTCCTGCCAAATTAGTCAGCGTCTGATGTATACTGACGTACTTTTAGTAGCCAATTTTTTAATCACGTCTAAACTTGTGTATGGATGATCTTAATTGGACAGGACTAAACTAATATTTTATCATGTCCTTTTCTTAATGAAATAGAAACAAAAAGATGCACTGAAGTAACCTTGAAGTTTCTTGCCAACTTTTCTCTATAGGAAACAACCAATTGGAACTTTGCACCTAGCTTCTGACGTTCCATGTGCCCATTTTTAATTTAAGACATTTTGAAAGAAAACCATTTAAAGCTGAATTCCAGAAAATGTAAGTCATTTGTAAAGAACATAATTAAATTTCATTTTTATCACTGTGGGACACGAATCGCTCTAGATGTGATAACAATAGAACTTTTATTGTGTCTCATTCAGTGTCCTTCAATCAATTAATTGAATGGGCTTGATCTTGACCATGATCTTGCTTGATGAAAGCAATGGGATTCACTGTTTTAATAGGAACAGTAGAGTTTCTTGCCTATTCTTCTCCATACAAAATTACCTTTGAAAGAGGCAACTAGAATCTATTACTTTTTCTTGTCGATTTTGAAGATCAAAACTGCCTGTTTTGTGTCTATTTGGTAAATGTTTTTACTTTGAATAATACACATTTCTGAACAATAACTAAGTCTTCAAAAATTTTGGAGATGTTTACAAATTAACATTGTCCCAATACAAACACAACTAGATGGTGAAGGGCAGACCTTTTGGGACAGTCTTTGGTAACTATTTCCATTAAAAAAGAGCAAATTCTTAGCCAAATATGATAAACAATATGTTCTGATAAAGATTAATTGTTTGATTCTATAAACTGGGGTTTAGAAAATATAACTTTAAATTTTTTAATTCCAGAAGATCACAGCCATAAAAACACTCGAAAATCAATAATACTCATGTGTTAATGAAGAACTTGGTGATGCTGTCATCATTCTAACCCTTTCAATTATACAGAACGTTTTAGTTGGACCATAATCTTGTGATACGCAATTGTTTACGAGAAAAAATAAGATGGAGATTTTCAGACATTTTGCCACCTGGCTTTTCAGGCCAAGATTCGAGGATACTCTGCCAGCCAGCAATATTACACATGGCGAAGGTCTCGCCAACTGTTTATCACCCGGTAGACGTAATGTAAAGAGTTGAGTTTACAATCGGACTTCGGATATCGAAAAAAAAAAAAAGATTAAGTACGGAGATGCAATTAACGAAATAATCCCACTAACTGATAAAAAATTAAGGATAACACGGTACACCACGAACCAAGATGAGTCATACGCGAAATATAGAACGCAAAGGACAATAACCTAACAAAAACTCATTTCGGTAATTCATGAGAAAAAATAAATAAAGAATTTATGCTCTACTGACCTCACGTGTTGTTGTCTTCGACGTAGAAAAAAAACGTTTATTATTTATTTTTATTAAAAAAATATTTACATACCTCGAAAAGTTTCAGCAGAATGTTCACATATAACCTTCTAACGCCCAAAGATTTTCCAATTGAAGCAAGAAATATTATGCACAGTATTAAAAGTAATAACGGCGTGTACAATATAGATATAGCGACGGACACGAACGGCATGATTAACGCCATTTTGAAGACTGATTGATTTAATTGAGTGATTTGATAGCGAATGAGAAATCGCCGGGTGTTCATTCATTCGTAGGCTGTCAAAATGTCAAAATTACGTTTCGTTTGCTATGTTACTGAATTATGACCTACTTCTATGAATTACAGCGTATACTCAGGATAATTAAACCATATTTATTAGATAAATATGTAATTTTTATCCTAAATAAAAGTTTAAATTAACTTACTATAATACATCATAGTTTTACATCTTTCTTTGCAAAATAATTACAGCTGATGAAAGAACGTTCGATTACTACTAAAATCGTTATACTACAAAATAAAATTAGTTTTTAGTATATTGTTATAATTGGACACTAAATATATAATTGAATAATTTAAATTAAATATTGGAAACCATTTATAAAATATTAATATTTCACAAACTTTTTGACAGATTCTTTTTTTTTAAGAAAAATTTTGTGTTTGACAACCCCACCCTAATAACCTCTACGGCAAATCGAATCTTGGGATTTTTTAATAAATCCTATTTGGATTTTCCGAGTCCCAGATATATAAAAATCAACATGTCTGCGCTTCCCTATGGACCCCCAGTGCGAGTTTCGCCACTCATCAGGGTAAATACATTAATTTTATAAAATATTTGTTCATACTAAAACCACCATTATGTAACACAGTGTTTTCGAACTAGAATTCTTAATTTAAAGTGATTCTTCTATTTAAATCTGCTTTTTATGAAAAAAGATTAAATACCTTTATTTTTAATGTGTCGTGGACAGTGTTGTTTTCAATTATAAATAAGATTTATATCAATGTAACCTTGCCTTTTTAAGGCCTAAGATTGGACAGTTCGTGAACACTGTAAATTCGTGTCTTTACAATATACATAGCTGGAATAATTATAATTCTAAATCATCAGCTTCACCCACATACTGGTGCTAACTATCAACCCAAAGAGTTGGGGTCTGGAAAAACATAACCTTTGGCACTTTATTCAATATCGATTTCGTTTTACTACATACTAACATAAAAAACGTCCAAAAAAAACAAATGTCCTGTCCCTGGTATTGCTCGTCGAATCGTTGAGCTCCTTAAGTTCTGAGTTGAGCTGCACGGTTACTGACGAATGCGTGCACTGACTGCACAGGTCCACTCAGTGTGGTTCTTTCCTCAAAAGACCACTTCAGACACCAATCTACATGGTCCTCAAAGATTATATCCGGATTTTTATATACACATTGACATTGATGAATTTTATATAAACAATGACATGGATATTTACTTTGTAAAGTATCTTATTTTTATTATTATTACTGTGAGTGTGAAGACTATGTGGGTCATTTCTTTTTTTCGGTTTTCCTTCTTAGTTAGTTTTAATCATGATCTGGCAGTTTGAGTCATTTATGCGGCCTACCCAAATGTCCTTTCATTGGTATTGTTCGTCGAATCGTAAGGCTCCTCAAGTTCTGAGTTGAGCTGCACGATTTTTGACAAATGCGTGCACTGACTGGACAGGTCCGCTCAATCTGTGTGGTTCTTTACTCAAAAGACCATTTCAGACACTAATCTACATGGTCTTCACATTATCTGACCAAGATTATGTCTGGACTTTAAAAGAGACTGTGACCTCTGAGTTTGTTTCGGCCTTTCTTCTCAGAGTAGTCAGATAGGAAACGCCGACCTCATCTAGTTTAAAAAAATATGATTGACATGTAAAAGTGTTTGTACAAACCTACTTACAGAAAATAAATCATTTATCATTTATCATTTTATCAAACAATGCTTAAATTACTTAAAAGAGTATAAATTGTCACAATATTGAAGGTATTTCTATGATTCAAAAAGATTCCTGTGGAGTAGCAATAAATGTTTTAACAATTTGGAGATAAAAGACAACTGCAACCACATATTATTTTTCGTGTATATTTTTTTTTTTTTTTTTTTTTAACTTTGAGTAATAGCTATGTTAATATCAAACAATAATTTTTGCTCTGCCCTGACAGGATCTACAACGGCTCTCAGCTCTTAAGCCTTTTGGTAACATCTTGTTTTACCTTGTGGAATGCAAGTAAATGAATATGAATATGGAAATAATTCACTTACATTAAGACTTCACTATTCAAATTCCAGAGCCATCCAAAGGTTCTCTTAATCCATCCAAATGTTCTATGTTATGGGTATGTTTCCGCACTTAGTCCTTCAAGTGGATCATTGTGTGTGGGCCATGGCGGCTGTTGATGGTTATTCTAACTAGCCCACCTCCCTCCAGAAGTTGGTTACATCTCCTGGCCTGTTGAGAACATCTGTGTAAGATCTGGGTGTCCTGAGGGTTTCTGACCTAAACTGGGTGATACCTGTACTCTAAGGGTGCGTTTCCACAGAAGCGGAGCTGGGCGAAGCGGAGCAGAGACGTGCAGGAATCGACTAATCACAATGGTTGAAATCCTCATCGCGTCACTCGTCTCGTCTGTGATTGGACGATTCCTACACGTCACCGCTCCGCTCCGCCCAGCTCCGCTTCTGTGGAAACGCACCCTTCAGTTTAACAATAGAAGTGCCCACTGTACCACCCCTTGGTAAAATTTCTACATCTACATCTGTAATTTTAAGGGATACATAATAGGTAATACGGGCTGGTGTCTGCAACTCCACGTCAAAGCGCGTATTTTGCGTACGTCAAGAGGGGTACATAATAAAGAGTATTCTATTTTATTCCAGTTCGGCCGCTGGTCGTTCCTCGCTACCGGCATTCTCTATGGTGCCTTCCACCAGTCCCGGCTCTCCAAGAGAGAGGAAAAGCTCCGAGAGATTGAGGCTAAGGAAAGACCCATCAGGGAAGAGAAGCTGAGGAAGGAGAAGGCTATTGCTGCAGCTGGTATGTTATACTGGATGATTTTTTTTACAGTCTCCAAATTTTTACAGTGTGTTCTACCCATGAATATGAACAACTTTCACTATGGGACCAACTCTGTAATCAGGAAAAAAAAAATCAGCTGCTTAATACAAAAGTTCAATACCTACTTGCACAAAATGTATGAAACAGCTGATTTTTTTTTCGTGATGTCTGAGTTTGGCCCATAGTGAAAGTTGTTCATTTTCATGGGTAGAACATCCTGTGAAAATTTGGAGACTGTAAAAAAAAAAATCATGCAGTATTATTTAACTTCATTTGTATACATTTTCACAAAAGTTGGCTAATGGCAATCCAAAAATAGGCTGGCTATGTTATGTTATTGGCCATGCATAAACAGCTTATACTATTCTCACTGCTGGGACTAGCGTTGAAAAAAGCAGGGAAAATTCCCGTTTCTTTTCAATTCTGTTGTTTTTTTCAATGTTTCATTGGAAAGTTTCAGAAAATTTGCCAGTACATATTTCATGTTTTTTTTTCCAATAGAATCGAAAAATATGAAAGAAACTTATTCTAGCTGTCAGTTGTATAAATAGTTTTATCAATTTACGTGCTAGTTCCGAATGAAACATTGAAAAAAAAAACAACTTTATGTTCGTACGAGTCGTCAAAATGTAGCGAACAGCTGATTTTTTTTTTCGTCATTTCACTTTTTGTCCCATTATAAAACTTGTTTGTTGTCATGAGTAGAATCATGTGTTTAAGTATCGGTCACTAATTACCAGTCACCTGATATTGATTTTTCTTTCTGAAAGTAGGTGATAGACAAGGTTATAGGTCTGCAAATACCAAAGGGAGATCCAAAGCAGAATGTTTTCTGTTGACATTGAATAATAAACTTTATCCTAAGCGTCATAAAGTACAAAGTTGTAAGAATGTCAAAATTGTTATTTGACTGGAGAAAGTTTAATCATACTCGGTTATTCTTATGTTGGTAAAGTGCAAAGTTGATGGAATATAGCCCAGAGTGCGCTTGTATGTGCTGTTTTGGTCTTTAATACACCGAGGATAAGGTTTCTTATTCAATACAGTAGTAACATTATTTTCTAGGGTCATCAGTGAGTTCAAATTCCAACTTTGTGTTTTTTTTTTTTACGCACTGGGTTGCACTCTGTCGGATTCTCAACGCTTGGCTCAACACCGAGAGTTGAAAATCCAGTGTGCGATAAAATCCCTCTGCAATATTTTTACGTCCGTGCGAATGTGGGCTTAATAGTCATTTTCAGTTTTTGGATAAATTAATGATTTTATCTCATCTTAGTTCTCTGTCTTACTGGATTTGATTCTTGCACAAATATAAATAAAATTAATATAAATGACCTACAAATTAAAATGTACTGTATCTTCAAGTTCTTAAAGTCCAATTTTCAATACTCCAAAATGGTTGGTTGAATCACTATTAAATAAACATTTTTTTTAAATCTAAATGATACACATAGGCCTCTCCTAAGTTGAGCTGTGAAAAATCTTCGAAAATCATCAAAACAATTTACCAATTAATGTTTGTTATTTTTTCTTTTTATTTCAGCCGAAATCAAAGCCTTGGAAGATATGGTTGCTCCCGCAAAGTGAACATCCCGGGACTAAATACTAGATATAAGTGAATAGTGTTCGTCGCCATTTTGAAATGTTGCCGGCTTAGAAAAATCTTTTTTTTTGATCTGGCAATGTTATTCCATCAATAAATTATGTTTTTAACGCAATATAGGTGATAATTATAGTTTTTTTTTTTTTTTTACTTATTACCCACCCCTGCTTCGCAAGGATGCATATGCAATGTACTGATGTGGTGACATCAAAATAATCGAGATTACTGTGGCACTGTCAGTGACATTCGTTTGGTAGTAGTATCTGAGTTTTGGTATTTCTAATCAGTATTGTTACTGTACCGGTACCAAACATAATTATATTTCCGTAAGATAGAGTGCGAAAACAGATATACTAAGTCTACTACTCTGGTCCCAGTATCACACCAAGGCCAATGGACCCGTTCCCAAAAATACTGGTATTTCAAGCCCTGTTAGTAGCCAAAATCTATGCACTGGATTTTTGCAATTATATAATGGCAATATTCTGCCCCTGTTATTACGTGGGTCTTAGCATTAGTAAAATTTAGTTTTACTGTTATTTACTGCATTACTCCATGCTAAGAAAAATACCTACCATCTCCAATCTAACAATACGGTGAAAATAATATAAGAAGTAAAAATCTCTAAATTGAAGACGATATAACGCCATCTACCTGTAAAAAATTTAATTTAAAAAATAACGACATCTATCTGTGCATATGATAGTAATCGTTTTGAGTAGTTGTTGGTGTACACTACTAGATGGCGCTGAATGTATAACCAGCGCATTTTCTAACTTGAAAATGTCCAGAAGAATATTGTTGGCACTTAGAAAAAATACGATTTTTAGTACTTTCAACTCAAACAGCAGCCAGGTAGTTAATTGTAGATCTATGTTGTAAGTTGTAATAGTTCAAACATGTTCGGGATGTTATATTCAATTAAATGTTGGTATTTTTTTAAATGTTATGCTTAAAACACTTCGCTCATCCAATAGAACAACGACGTATTACGAAAATGTTTTCTTGAGTTTTCTCAGAAATTATTACAAATTATTATTGATATTAAAGTAACATACATAAAAATATTAAATATTTTAGCATAATCATTGGAAATATATCATATTTTGAATTTCAAACTTTTAAAACGTTCTCCTGAAAAATAGCTAAAACGTAATTACGTCATTGTTCTATTGGATGAGCGACGTGTTATAAAAATATGATTTTTGACTCGTTGTGATAAGTAGTAAAAAATGCACAAGATGTTATTTCCCTTGAAAACAGTACCTAAATTTTTTTTCTGGCTGCTTTAAAATTTGGGTACGAAATGAATGGTATACTTTTTAATTTTAACCGACATCCAAAAAGGAGGAGGTTATACTATGTTCGACTATATTTATATGTTTTTTAAGTATGTCCACCGATTTCTCCGTCAATTGTGGACCTATTTTAAAATTATTATTTTGTTTTTGTGGTATTGCCATATAGATTACAATAATACTCGACGACGCAGCGTTCTAACTGACTTTACCTACTTATTCTTTTTTTTCTGGCTTCTCAAAGCTGCTCAAGACCTTTGCAAGGTTGAAAAAAAGTAACCCCCCCCCTACCCCCCCCTAGATCGGGCCCTGCTCGTCCGGAGAACTATTAGTTACTATTGAAGACAAAAGTGCATGGAGAGCCTAAGGTCGACATTTGACTGTGAGGTTTTGCATTACGTTTCATTACTTTTCAAGAGACGGCTAGATGGCGCTGTTCAAACATGAAAATAACACTGCAAAGCTTAATACCTTAATATGCAGAGGCACATAATAAGGTTTTTAATATCTAAAATAATTACTAAGAAATAATAATATATTTATATTCAAATAAACATAAATTATTTTATTTTCTTATTTCCGAGTACTTAATACAGCGCCATCTAAACCAAACCAAACCAAATAAGCCAATTGGCATATTAGTTAATTCGACTACAGATGGCGTAGATCATAAATAATAGAAATCCCTACATTCACAAAGCAGCTATAATTTTCGCCTAGTTTAATAAATAGAACGGTAGCTCACGTAGATAAGCATGACGGAATAACAGAGCTCGTTCCACAGGGCACCGGTTCGAAACTCAGTTCTCATTGCACTTTTTTATATTTAATTATTATATAATATAATTTATATTCTATTTTTTATATTTTTAAACGTTTTTTTATTTTATTTTTTGTTATAAATAATATAAAAAATATGAGGTATAAGATGTATAAATGAATAAAGGCATAATATACTACTATATATAACATTATACAGCAGGGCTCTGAACCGGTTTAAAAAGAGCGGTTAATTTCGATGAAATACCGGTAAATATATCGTTCCCTCATTAACCGGTTAAACAAGTGAACTGTTCATATGTAACCCAAATGACAAAGGTTACCGGTTACATAAGCACAAACGGTTTTGACACCCAAATTAACCGGTTAATTCCGTAAGTCGTAAATATTTTTCGTCTACATTTTTAACACTTCCAACAATTTATAGTGACATTAGTACATTTAGTACCCCAGAAAACATTACGAAAAAAAATGTTTGATCTGAGGACGTCAAATACAACCGGAGAACTTAAATGGTGCGGGTAGATTCATGTTGCGACTTGCTTAGTTAGGGGGCGGGGGGTGTTTAACCGGTTAATATTCACTTTCAAAACCAAAATTCATGAAAAACCGGTTTCCCGCAATAACCGGTAAAAACCGGTAAAGTGCAAACCTTAACCTAAATCGATTTCGGTTTGGGGTCAATGACCGTAACCGGTTAAGAATTTCAACCGGTTTCCGAGCCCTGTTATACAGTGTGTCCGGACATGGACTAGCGATATTCTAAATACTTAAATATAAGCTATTTTAAAGTACAATTACACTATAGGCTTAGGTCCAATATACTTCCCCGCTATGTGGCAGCCATTTTGTTTTTTTTGTTGAAGTATGCTCTATGCGAGTACAAAAAAAATCATATATCTCAAAGTTTTAGTCATACTGAGATAAAAATAGGCTTATTCGAAAGGCAATAATATTGTCTACCGTCTGCACTACAAAGCAATATGTTCACAATTCCATAACTTTTGAAAAAAAATGTGAAAGTCGAAAAAAAAAACAAAAAATTATGCAATTCAACCAATAATTGTTAATTACTACAAAAACAACCCCGAGAGCTTTTTTATTTTTTATACTAGATCGACAGTTTTTGAGCTAAGCTACAATACAACATAAAATTCACAACTGTATGTCTAATACTTTAAGAGTTATTGTTGTATGAACATAGCGTATGCGCAAGCACAAAAGGCCTTTGTCGGAACCCTAAACAGGAAATCATTAAAAAAACATAACATTCATATTGAATTTTATTTAATGTTTTTTCCAATATTAAATGAAGATTAAAATATCTAAAGCAGTTGCTCAAAGTGGCCACCTCCAGCTTGTAGACACACTACGGCTCTCTGTGCCACCTGGGTTGATGAGCGCCTAATTAAATCCAAATCGGATCTAATTTCTTCGGCGGCTGCCATAATTTTTGCGACGAGTTCTTCCCTGGTATTTGGAACTGTAGCGTATACTTTTTGTTTCATATGACCCCACAAAAAATAATCCAAGGGTGTCAAATCGGGTGAGCGAGGCGGCCACGCTACTACACCACCACGACCGATCCACGGCTGTAGATTATTATTTAAATATTCTCTCACTGCTCGAGAAAAATGCGCGGGTGCACCATCGAGCTGGAACCACATACGCCGACGGTATGATAGAGGTAGGTCCATGAGGCTGTCCGCAAACTGTGTCTGTAAGAATTCTAAAAATCTAGCGCCGTTTAATGTAGGTGGCAATTCCAATGGCCCTATCAGCCTATCGTTGATTATGCCGGCCCACACATTTACTGAGAATTCATGTTGAAATGAGCTTGGGCGCACCGCCCTTGGATTTGCGGAGCACCAGAGATGGTCGTTTCTGTGGTTTGTAATCCCAGCTCTTGTAAATTTGGCTTCATCAGTCCACAGTATTCTTTGTAAAAAATTACGGTTCTGTCTCAAATTTCTATTTATCCACGAACAAAACACAGATCTCGCAGCAAAATCTGGTTCGATCACGTCTTGAACCCGTCGAAAATGATAAGGGTGTAACCCTTCTCTTTTCAAAATTCTCCATACATGCCACTTAGACATTCGAAGTTGCACTGAAATCCGTCTAACGCTTAGTCTAGGATCATTGGTTATTAGTCTAAGCACTTCTTCTTCATCTTCGGGCGATACCAAGCGATTGCGTTCATTAACAGCTCTTTGAATACCTCTTTCCGCTAATCTTGAATGCACGTCGATAAAAGTTTGGCGACTCGGTGTAGGCCTGTTAGGGTACCTTCGTCGATATTCTTGTACAGCCAAATTTGCACTTCCATTGCAAAAGCCATACACAAAGTGTATGTCAGCAATATGTTGCGATGAATATTGACGCTGTGCCATACTTTATCACACTTTTAAATACAAAACACTAACGCAGCACGTAAACAGCACGGACGGTAAGTGAAAGTAGCGATAGCGATCACAACGCAGGGCGAGGGACAACTAAACTAACCCAACTAATAATTTGTCCTTAAAACTGATTTTGTTTCAGGTAGTGGACTAATACGTTCTATCTCGCTTACTCACGGTAGTAACGAACAGTATTTCTCGCCTGCTCTCAGATGGAATACAGTGAATGCCATAAATGACACTCTGGCGGTTAACAAAGACGTTTTGTGCTTGCGCATACGCTATGTTCAAACAACAATAACTCTTAAAGTATTAAACATACAGTTGTGAATTTTATGTTGCATTGTAGCGTAGCTCAAAAACTGTCGATCTAGTATAAAAAATAAAAAAGTTCTCGGGGTTGTTTTTGTAGTAATTAACCATTATTGGTTGAATTGCATAATTTTTTGATTTTTTTTTCGACTTTCACATTTTTTTTCAAAAGTTATGGAATTGTGAACACATTGCTTTGTAATGCAGACGGTAGACAATATTATTGCCTTCCGAATAAGCCTATTTTTATCTCAGTATGACTAAAACTTTGAGATATATGATTTTTTTTGTACTCGCATAGAGCATATTTCAACAAAAAAAACAAAATGGCTGCCACATAGCGGGGAAGTGTATTGGACCCAAGCCTATAGTGTAATAGTACTTTAAAATAGCTTATATTTAAGTATTTAGAATATCGCTAGTCCATGTCCGGACACACTGTATAAATATATATATAAATTAATTTCATAATTGGTGGTAAGTATTAGTATTATTAGTAAGAAACATTTATGTAAGAAGATTTAGAAACATTTTTCTTACAGATTAAGATTTACTAAGTTTAATTCTCGTAAAGGATAAAAAATGAAACTATTTTAGTGATATTATAGTTTAAGACATTTAATTCTCAAAGAAGAATACAATTTATTTATTTCTTTCTTTCTTATACAGCGTATAACCTAACCTAACAGTTTTACACCCAATTGACAATTATTTAATTCACTTGTTATGAGAAATACAAGTAAAATTTATAACTGAATAACTCTATTACAAAATGGAAGACATTAAAAAAGTAAAACTGTATAATAGATATTATAATAAGTATCCTAAATCAAAACTGTGTTGTGCTATTCTTCTATTATTTAGTTTTATTTACATAATGTTATAATAGCTTTCACTATATATGCAACCTTAGTTCTGTAAATAAATATTTTACCTACTCATAAATTATAAAAATATTACGTTTAGCATAATTATGGTTAGTGGTATTGACTATAATGATTGATTTGTGCATTATGTTATGACTAAGGTCCATAGCTTAAGTATTCGTTCCAGAACGAGGAAGAAATTGAAGCTAAACCTAAAATCAATAACAATTGTAAGACCGGGTTATAGCTGTCATTTTGGGACCGAGTTGTTTAAAATAATAAATAAATAATTTATTATATTGGACAGGAATCTATATTTATATTGTTTTTATTTTAATTTCTTATATTATATAAGAAATCAAAATCATTAGTGTAATAACATTTTGTTGTTATAAAGTAGTGAATAAATTTATCCCACTTACACTAAATTTGATCACTATAATTTATCAAATAAATTTAGCTACCCCGGTCTTTGTTATTACTCAATCCAATAGTCAACACTTTATATTCTTTTTTTAATATTTCGTTATCCGCCATTTTGATCGATTACATTTTCAATGGGGTTTAAATCTGGCGATCTCGCAGGCCAAGCAATAATCCGTATGTCCGATTGCTGGCTAAACCACTCTTGCACAATTATGGAACGGTGTATAGGACAATTATCCTGCACGAACGTTATCACTGGCATGTCTTCTACAGGAAAAACACTCTGCACGGTGGGCAACATGACGTCATTCAGCACATCTATGTAGTTTACACTGTTTGCACGACTGGGTATTACAGTAAGTTCTCCTGGTCCTGCAGCACTCATCCATCCCCAAATGTTCACTGTTATACGACCGGATTCAGAGTTAGGCACAACGTGATCACTATCATAACGCGTATTATTCCTACGCCACAACCTAACTCACCCGTGCTGGCTAGACTTGAAAGTCTTTTCATCACTGAAAATGATGTTGCTTCAGTCGAAATTTCTGTATTTCAAAGCGAACTCCAATCGTGCTCTTTTATTAGCTTCGGTTAGCAATGGCTTAATAGCATGTCGACGATAATGCAGACCTTCACTATGAAGAGCACGATACACCGTCCGCAAAGATGTATCAAACAACTCTGAGTAATATCTTGTTGGTGTAAAGCCATTTTCCTCATAACCTTGCACCATAAGTTGACGCTGGTCTGAGTCAATATCGCGTCTTCTGCCAGATCTACTACGGTGTTCCAACGAACCCTCTTCTTGAAACCGCTTTATCCATAAAGTGACAGTCTTTACCTATAAGGGAAATATATTATTTATTATTTTCGTGTATCGATAACCATGGATAATAAAATAAATAACGAACAGTGATTTTAAAACATTACTTACGTTTAAGCCAGTTTCTCTCGAAATTTCAGAATAATTTAAGCCTTGATTATGCAATGCTATTATTTGGGCCCTCGTAGCCATATCAATATTTGAACGCGAACTCATGATAAAATAAATATTAAAAACTTGTTAAACGCAATCGTAATGATTCGATGAATCAAAATCATGTAATTCAGTGAGGGTAGTCACTAGTAAAAATAAACTTAAAAAATACATAAAAATTAATAAATACATTGTTAAAACGCAAAAAATGGTAAAAAGACAAAAGTTCTTTATCAAAAATGTTAAACTTAACAGGGAAAGGTTAAATTTACTTAAACAGTTAGATATGTATTCCTTTAATTTGGAGCAAAGTACTAGGAAATACGACATTGACACACAGGACTTGCAATCTCAACTGGACCATCTACAGGAGAAACTAAGATCAATGACTAACAAATATAATACCTCTGAAGATCTGATGAGGGAATATGTGTTGGCAATGAATGAGCTGGTGAACTCACAAACTAACAGCTGTGATCGCTGTCAAATACCATCCCATGGGCCTACACCGGAGCATTCATTGTCTACATGCAATACCACATTACCGGATCCCTGTGTTGATTTGCCAATTCCTTCAATTCCTTCTGTTAATAGCTCCTTCATACCGTGTAAACAAATTGTAAACAATGATATTGTAATATTTTGTGATGAGATTGGAAAGGACTTAGGTCACTTGTTGACAGATGAATATCCAGGACACTCTGTAATAAATTACTGTATGCCTGGTTGTTCTTTATTTGATATTATGAAAGAAATTATTAAATGTAACTTTAAGCAGGAAACAACTTTATTAATTTTTATGGGAAATAGGGGAAATTTAAATAAAGGAGAATTGCTCCAATATCATAGAACATTGTGCAACCTTAGTTTAAGAAAAATTGTGTTATTTACATTCCCTTATAGTAACAGTTTGCCACAGGAAGAAAATAGGTTAAGATATGATATAAACATGACATTGCATAATTTAACTTACAATGATAAGTTAATCCATTTAATTGACACAAACTATTATATTAATAGTAATTTATATTTGACAAAAGATAGATACAATCATGTTATGTACTATCTTTCTACCTATCTCAAAAGACAGATAGCTATGTCGCTATCATATTTTTTTTCTATTTCAGCCAAAACTTTGGCTAAACAAATTGCTCCTTTTGAGCAATGCAAAGATATTTTAAACTGTTCTGTCAATAATTTGCTCAAAATTAATGACATTAATCATCATTTAAATTAGAAATTAGGACAATAGAGGCAACCTCTAGCAAAAATGGAACTAAGGCAATTAATAACTCAAATGAAAGTGTAAAAAAATTAAACAGTATCAATCTGGTGCATCAGAACATTCAAGGTTTTTTAAACAAAGACTTAGAAGTAGAATTATTCCTGAATTGTTATAATGTAGATATTCTTTGTATGACAGAACATTGGCTTAAAAGCCACCAGTTCATGTTCAATTTTAGTAATCACCAGGTTGGTAGTTCATTCAGCAGAGTAAATGCTATACATGGTGGCTCATTAATTTTAGTACATAACCAGCTTAAATTTAAGGACCGAAAGGACATTGTGAGCCTCTCTGTTGAGCGGACAATTGAAATAGCCTGTATAGAATTGGAGCAGTTCATTATATTAAGTGTATACAGACCTCCTTCAGGATTGTATGATTGTTTTGAAAAGGTTATGGATGAAGTGTTGCACAAAATCTGTAATACAAACAAGTCCATCATCACTTGCGGTGATTTCAATGTTAATTTGTTAGAAAATTCTGGGTTAAGTACTAAAATCATAAGTTTGTTTCAGTCATACAATCTTGTTAACCTATTTTTGGAGCCCTCTAGAATAACTCCTACTAGTGCCACATGCCTAGATAACATTTATACAGATATTATACCAAACCACAAAGAAATGATTAATTTAATAGACTCAGATCATTGCGGACAGCTGATCACTATTACAAATCAAAACAAAAAAGTTATTAAAAAAGATATCACTGTTAACCCAAAAACAACTAAACGCTTAGAAACATTTAAAACTAAACTCTTAAGTAAATTACCACTTCTGTTGACTAATGATGACCCTAACAAACAATATAATGATTTTTTTAATATGTATTGCACACAATTTGATAAAACATTCATTCCAAAGACATTATCAGTCAATAGTAACGCTTCCTTCAGTGACTGGGCCACCATTGGTATACATAAAAGTAGAAAAAGACTTTATGAATTATATGATGAACGAATTTGTATAAACACTGCTGAATTTAATTTATATGTTAAAAATTATTCTAAAATATTTAAAACAGTCTGTAGTATGGCCAAGTCACGTTATTTGAGTTCAAAAATTAAAAATAGTAATAACATTATTAAAATGACTTGGAATGTCATTAATAGCGAAACAGGAAGGTCATGCAACCGAAGTAGTGACTACAGCCTTGCTATTGATGACAATGTAATTAGATCAGATTCCCAGGTTGCCGCGGCCTTTGAAAATTTCTTTGCAGAGATTCCTGTGTCAACCACTAAATCTCTAAGCTCCTCACCCACTGCTGCAGAGTCTTTACTTAAGGAAAACGTTCCAGTTTGTGATTCGGAATTTCACTTCGAATTTGTCACTTGTACAGATATAATTAAAACTTTTCACATGTTAAATGTAAAAAAGACTGCAGATCTATGGGGTAATTCTGTGGATGTTGCTAAGACAATTATAAACATTGTAGCACCTACTTTAGCTGTTATATTTAATAATTGTATTCAATGTGGTGAGTTTCCTGATCTTATGAAACACAGTAAAATAATACCGTTGTTTAAATCAGGTAGTACATCAGACCCTACTAATTATAGACCTATTTCCGTACTACCCACCTTTAGTAAAATTTATGAAAAACTTATTTTAAATCAATTGCAAAGATTTTTCAATAACAATAAATTACTGAATAATAAACAGTTCGGTTTTACAAGGGGTCGTTCAACTACCGATGCCGGAGTTGAACTTTTAGGACATATTTATAATGCATGGGAGGACAAATGCGATGCTTTGGGCATCTTTTGTGATTTGTCCAAGGCATTCGATTGTGTTCTTCATGAAACCTTAATCAGGAAACTTCACCACTACGGAATCCGGAACGCCTCTCTGGATCTTCTCACTTCTTACTTAAGTGATAGGATTCAGAGAGTTGATGTTAACGGGAAAAGGTCACCCGGATCTGTAGTAAGAATGGGGGTCCCACAGGGCTCAATACTTGGACCATTTTTATTTATTGTTTATATCAATGACTTGCCTTACCTCATAAAGGATGAACATGATATAGTTTTGTTTGCAGATGACACTTCACTTTTATTTAAACTCAAACGTCAACAGCTGGTTACTGACAGTATAAATAGTGCCCTCGCAAAAGTAGTTAACTGGTTTAATGTTAATAATTTACTTCTTAACGAAAAAAAAACCAAATGTATTAAGTTTACGATACCAAATGTTAGACAAGTAGAAACTAGTGTTCTCATAAAGGGTGAAGAGTTAAAACCCGAAAATACCACAGTATTCTTAGGCATAACTTTGGATGCCAAGCTTCAATGGGGCCCCCATATAGATAAATTGTCAAAAAAGCTTAGCTCTGCAGCATACGCCGTTAGGAAAATTCGTGACTTAACTGATTTAGAGACAGCCCGTTTAGTTTACTTTAGTTATTTTCATAGTGTGATGTCATACGGTATTCTGTTGTGGGGAAATGCCGCCGAAATTCAGATAATTTTTATTTTACAAAAAAGGGCAATTCGTTCCATTTATAAATTAAGTCCCAGACACTCCCTCAGAGACAAATTTAAAGAGATTAATATAATGACTGTGCCTTCTCAGTACATTTATGATAATCTTTTGTATGCACATAAAAATATTAATCTGTTTAAGAAATACAGTGATATCCATAATATAAATACTAGGAACAAACATAAATTTGTTGTTCCTACAACAAGGCTCAAGAAAATAGGTGGCTCGTTTAGATGCCAATGTATACGTTTTTATAATAAACTTCCTAGCCACATTCAAGAACTAAGCATTAATAAATTCAAATCTTTTATAAAGCTAAAACTATGCCACAAAGCCTATTATACTGTAAAAGACTATATTGAGGACAAAAACGCTTGGGATTGAGCTGCTCCAATAGGTCTAGACAGTGAATGTTGTTTATTTTTTATTTTGCTGATTTACACTTTTGTTATTTTTTTTCTTTCTTAATATCTATTTATGACATGACATGAACATTTACTGTTTAAAGTCTTATATTATTTTAATTATTGTGAATGTGAGGACTATGTGGGTCATTGTTTCCGTTTTAATCATGGTCTGGCAGTTTGAGTGGTTTATGCGGTCTACACAAATGTTCTGTCCTTGGTATTGCTCGTCGAATCGTTGAGCTCCTTAAGTTCTGAGTTGAGCTGCACGGTTACTGACGAATGCGTGCACTGACTGCACAGGTCCACTCAATCTGTGTGGTTCTTCCCTCAAAATACCACTTCAGACACCAATCTACATGGTCCTCAAAGATCAAAGATGATGTCCGGATTTTTATATACACATTGACATTGATGAATTTTATATAAACAATGACATGGATATTTACTTTGTATAGTATCTTATTTTTATTATTATTATTGTGAGTGTGAAGACTATGTGGGTCATTTCTTTTTTCTTTTTTCCTTCTTAGTTAGTTTTAATCATGGTCTGGCAGTTTGAGTAATTTATGCGGCCTACCCAAATGTCCTTTCATTGGTATTGTTCGTCGAATCGTAAGGCTCCTCAAGTTCTGAGTTGAGCTACACAATTTTTGACAAATGCGTGCACTGACTGGACAGGTCCGCTCAATCTGTGTGGTTCTTTACTCAAAAGACCATTTCAGACACCAATCTGCATGGTCTTCACATGATCTGACCAAGATTATGTCTGGACTTTAAAAGAGACTGTGACCTCTGAGTTTGTTTCGGCCTTTCTTCTCAGAGTAGTCAGATAGGAAACGCCGACCTCATCTAGTTTAAAAAATATGATTGACATGTAAAAGTGTTTGTACAAACCTACTTACAGAAAATAAATCATTTATCATTTATCATTTATAACTGAACTCACTCAAAGATAGTAAAGAACGTTATGATTGAACAAAAAGATTTAATTGTTATGCAGTCAATATTAAACTACCCTCAATTCTTTTGAGATTTATGATACGGGTTAAAGTTGCTAAACAACTTCAATATAACAAAGAGTAGGATAATTTCAACTTATTGCTAAATGACGCGATGGTCCAGTGGCTAATGGTGTCGGTAAATTTTATGCCACCGAGTTCAAATCCTAGTTATTACGTGCTTTGCTTTATAAGGTTTGTAATGTCGTAGGAGAATTTGTGTTAAAATTAAGTAATATTGTGACAAACAAAAAACAAGATAATGTTCTTTAACGAGAGATGTATATTTTCCAATCCAACTACTATACTAGCGCCATCTATGTCATCCAAGACATATTATTAAGGCGATGAAACCCAGTACAAACGATTTTGGTTTGGAATTCTCCATGCACTTCTGTCTTCGTTAGTACCATAATACTTATTTATATCGCCATGGTGGCATGGATGCAGCATTGGCATGGATGCAGCACCCTAGCGGCGAAACTCATTTTTTTAATTTTTTTTATTATTTAAATAAACGTTGCCCCACACTAGGAATTTCTCTTGTATTGTGGGTGCGTTTACAAACATTTAAAACTCACATACACAAACAGCCACACCCGGAACCACTACTTGTAGGTCATACAAATATTCGTTCCGTGCGGGAATCGAACCCGCGACACGCAGCGCAGCAGTTAATCGCTTAACCCTTAAATGCATGATTTATTATATCGTATTGCAAAAAAATGCTATTGTATTGTATAAAATGCTATTGTATTATATAATATTGTATAAAAAAAATATTATAATTATATAATAATATTAATATTCATAGAGTAAATATATTGTTTTGACAAAAAGAGGTGTGTTCAGAAACTCACAGCTATCACATTCTTAAAAAAATTAAATGACGTACTTTGTTGCCATATGGCAACATTATGCATTTAAGGGTTAACCACTGCGCCAACCGTGCCGTCAATGTCAATGTCAATTCAACGTCAATTCATGTTAACGTCAATTTCAATTCTGAATAATTTTATAGGATATTGGCGCCGATTCCCTTTTGCACAAACTAAATTTAAGTTCAGTTCATCATTTTCTTTCTACTTACATAATTCTAAACAATTTTACACAAACACCCAGACAAAGAACAAATGATCGTGCTCATCACACAAACATTTGTCCTGGGTGGGAATCGAACCCACGACCTTGCGCATATCCCCACGATATTGCGCAGTCAGGGCCACTGACCACTAGACCAACAGGCCTGTCAAAGAAATTAATTGATTAATATTGATTGTCGCTGAGAAGTCGGGATATCTTTGGGGCTTCTACGTTTGTTGGCCCCCTTTTTTTTTTTTTTTGTCTGTGTTGATTTCCGCCGCGCCCGGGCGGCGGGGTCTGTCAGACTCTTACTGTCTAAAAACCACCCCGGTGTTCCCTCTCTCACCTACGCCGGGGGTCGCGGGAACGAACGATACTTCCGCAACCCCCGGCTGGTGCTGGCCCGCTACTGCGTGCCTCCTCGTGTCAGGGGGGCAGTGAGGTGTTAAACTCCCCCCGCGACGTCTAAGAGGGGCGCGCGTGGAACACTACGCGCCGCCGCCTCGGGTCCAGTCCAGTCGCTTGTTGGCCCCCTAGGCCGAGTCTTTGCAGGCTAGGCATTAATCCGGGACTGCCGTCTTGTTTGCCAAACAATGCGTAGCCGTGAAATTGGTTACCCCAGTGACCTCGGACGCGAAATAGAGCGAAATGGTAAAGACGTTTACACCTACCCACGCGCGTTGACAACTGCGTTTGACGTCAGAGAGTAATAACCGAACTACGTTTATATTTTGTTTTGTGAGTCTAATACAACGTGTAACGTTAAATGCGCAAAACCTGAAAATACTTTGATCAGAATAACGAGCAAAATTAATTGAACCACTTTTTAATATAGGGCACTTTTTTCAAAAAATCTTCATTAAAAACGTTGCCGTGTCTATTTATTAATAGGTCAAGCAAGCCAATGTCAGCGCGGCGCAGCGGCCCGCTGACGACTATTCCCTCGATAAAGCGTCGTCGTAGACGCAAGAAACGATCAGAATGGCCAGTAAAACTAAAACAGCACATAAAACCTTTACAATTTTTTTAATGATTTATTTTCTCTCTGAAATAGGTCGATTGAATTAAAAATCAGTTGGGGTGTCAGGTTTTGCGCATTTAGGTACCAATTTTTTTTGTGCCCTTTAGTCTGTGATAAATAAATGAACCTTCCCGGAGCCCCGCTCCGCTGTCCGTCCATCCGTCCGTCCGTCTGTCACCAGGCTGTATCTCATGAAACGTGATAGTTAGACAGTTGTAATTTTCACTGATGATGTATTTCTGTTGCCGCCATAACAAGAACAAAATAAATATTTAACCCTTAAATGCTTTGTTGCCATATGGCAACAAAGTACGTCATTTAATTTTTTTAAGAATGTGATAGCTGTGAGTTTCTGAACGCACCTCTTTTTGTCTAAACAATATATATACTCTATGAATATTAATATTATTGTATAATTATTATATATTTATTATCTAAATTCAATAGATAAATACCTATACAATAGCATTTTTTGCAATACGATACAATAAATCATGCATTTAAGGGTTAAGGGGGCTCCCATACAACAGTCATGATTTTTTTGCCATTTTTATAGATAATGGTACGCTACCCTTCGTGCGCGAATGCGACTCGCGCGCTTGGCCGGTTTTTTCTTTCTCTTATTAACATTCGTTTCGGCAGTAGGTGTTGTTTTTTTTTTTTTTTTTTTAACTGCCTCCTTCTGTGAGACCGTGATGGTCCAGAAGGAGGCTGCCGAGCGGGATCGTGAAAGATCTAATCCCGCTCGAAGAAGAAGGTGTCGAGGAGGCAACCGCCTCCCGCCTCGACGCCTAACACGCCGAAACCCCACCTGCATCATTTAATGCAGGAGGGACTTTGGAATCGCGGGTGATCAGAGTGGGGACTCTGATTGCCCACCGAGTGATTTCGGGGAATACGGTGGCACTGTGGTCACGTGCTGCCGTGCAAAGCGAGGCTCAGGGGAGACCCCCTTTAGTGTCTCCCCAGGGACGTGCCTTAACAGGCGTTGCACTGAGGGGTTCCGGATTGGTCTACTAAGAGGTACCGGGACCCCCTCCATGTGCTGATGGTGATTACCAGGGTGGTTTTAGTGAGGTAAGAGTCCCACACTACCTGGTCTTTTTCCCCAAAGTCCAGGTGCCTTTTGAAGGTTTCCCCATGTAAACAAAAAAAAAAGGTGTTTTTTAACACAATAGTCATCCCCAAGTTATTCTAATACTTACTAGGTACCTATACATATTCCATTTGACCACATTACCGCCCGGCTGTGCAGTTTTAAATCTATTTATTATTTACTAGCGACCCGCCCCGGCTTCGCACGGGTGCAATGGAGAAACACTGATAATT
The DNA here is from genome assembly GCA_949629135.1 of Eremobia ochroleuca. NCBI lineage: Eukaryota > Metazoa > Arthropoda > Insecta > Lepidoptera > Noctuidae > Eremobia > Eremobia ochroleuca. The sequence goes on along the minus strand of OX451413.1, from coordinate 8,332,365 downwards.
TTAGAGCCATTATTTCTCGTAAAAAGTATAGGATAAAAATGGTTATTGTGGGTTATCCCTAAGAGATAGACATATACCATTGCGGACTTTTTTGTAGACCTTTTTAAGGTGTACAATACTGTAGTACATTATTTTGATCTATCTCGACGGGTTCAGACAGCGTTTACAATGTAAGCGCAAAAAAATGTGTTTATTTACGACATCATAATAGAAACCTCTAAAATTATCAGTGTTTCTCTACTATATTATGCATGTATTATACATATAAACCTTCCTCTTGAGTCACTCTATCTATTAAAAAAACCGCATCAAAATCCGTTGCGTAGTTTTAAAGATCTAAGCATATATAGGGACAGACAGACAGGGAAGCGTCTTTATTTTATTATTAAAACAAAAAACTTTATGCACAAGTAAAAAAGTACTGTACAAAGGCGGAATTCTGAGGCATTTTCTACCAGTCAACCTTAGGGTGATACAGAGACGAAATATGGCAGGTGCAACATACGGGATAGATTAATTCTTACACGGAGAGAAAACTCTTAGAAAAATTACTGTGCTCGTCACTGTAAAGTGAGTGCAAGTGACATCTACAGAAAATTTTCTGAGTGAGATTGGGAAAAATTCAATATTTGTCCAATAAATTTTACTGTACAGCATGCTAGCATGGTAATTTTTCCATTACCACTCAAATGCACTCAGATTATGAGACAGCACAGTAATTTTTCTAAGATTATTCTCTCCGTGTATTATATTCCTTTATTACAAACAAATGTGTATAAGTAACACGCCTAAGAACATTATAACTAGTTCCTAATTGCCTGCCTAGATCTAGCAGAGAAAATTCATGCGGTAATCCGTTACAGTCATTAGGTAAATATCTATTTTTGAACAATTATTTACAAAACGTTTCGAAAATAACAAGCGTTTTGGCAATTTGACACAAGTAGGTAAGTATGCGTTGTTTTGTTTGGCTTTAAATACTTAAGATAATTATTGTTATTGCATGCATTTTCAGTAGGTATTTTGGTCCAACGTGGCACCAACGCTCCAGAAATACCTACACATTACACACATAGATAGGGTAATAAAGGGGAATGGCGTTCAGTTGATGAATTTTATATAAACAATGACATGGATATTTACTTTGTAAAGTATTTTATTTTTTATTATTATTACCTATTGTGAATGTGAGGACTATGTGGGTCATTTCTTTTTTCTGTTTTCCTTCTTAGTTAGTTTTAATCATGATATGGCAGTTTGAGTAACTTATGCGACCTACCCAAATGTCCTTTCATTGGTATTGTTCGTCGAATCGTGAGGCTCCTCAAATTCTGAGTTGAGCTGCACGATTTTTGACAAATGCGTGCACTGACTGGACAGGTCCACTCAATTTGTGTGGTTCTTTACTCAAAAGACCATTTCAGATGCCAATCTACATGGTCTTCACATGATCTGATCAAGATTAATAATAATAATAATAATATTCCACAACTTTCACACAACGCCATCTAGTCCCAAACTAAGCAGAGCTTGTGTTATGAGTACTAGACTAATGATAAACATACATATATATTTCGAAATACATAAATATGTTAGATAAATTACACCCAGACAAAGAACAAATGATCGTGCTCATCACACAAACATTTGTCCTGGGTGGGAATCGAACCCACGACCTTGGGTATAGTAGTCAGGGCCACTGACCACTAGACCAACAGGCCTGCCTGATTATGCCAGATTATGATACTTTAAGGGACTGTGACCTCTGAGTTTGTTTCGGACTTTCTTCTCAGAGTAGTCAGATAGGAAACGCCGACCTCATCTAGTTTTAAAAAAAATATGATTGACATGTAAAAGTGTTTGTATGTACAAACCTACTTTAGTACCTACTGAAAATAAATCATTTATCATTTTTTTTAGTTAACCCGCGAGCTTAAGGTTGGGTATAATACCCCCAAACCTTAATATTTTGTAACATATACCTACTTATTTTTTTTTCTTTTATATACAACGTGTAACGGAAAGGGGGTATCAACCCTGAAGGAGGTGAATGTGCTCATGAAACTCAACAACTTTCCCCAAAGAACATAGGTCGAAATATGAAAAAAAAATTTGGCCCTCCCTTACAAAACTGACTAACAGCTGATTGATTTACTATGGGAGGGCCAAATTTTTTTTTCATATTTCGACCTATGTTCTTTGGGGAAAGTTGTTGAGTTTCATGAGCACATTCACCTCCTTCAGGGTTGATACCCCCTTTCCGTTACACGTTGTATATTTTAAATTTAAGGAAACAATTTAGAATCAATATCAAACCGTAAAAATGTCTAATTTATCCACCCTATGCTCCGTGTTACAAATTGAAAAAACGTTGTATTTTTTTTATACAACGTGTAACGTTAAATGCGCAAAACCTCTTAAGGGGTCATTGTACTCATCATTATGAACAACTTTTACTATGGGACCAAACCGGAAATCGCGAAAAAAAATCAGATGTTCCCTACATTTTGACGAGTTATGCGAACATAAATGTAGGGAACAGCTGATTTTTTTTTTCGCGATTTCAGGTTTGGTCCCATAGTAAAAGTTGTTCATAATGATGAGTACAATGACCCCTTAAGAGGTTTTGCGCATTTAACGTTACACGTTGTATATTGATTTATATTAAAAATATTCAGTAATCAACATTTTAGCCCAACGTGTATTTATTTTTTACACATATTGGTATGATAACTATAAAAAAAACAGCCCCTGAGATAAAGTGGGCTCAGATAATTATTATTAACAAAATAAAAATTTCAAGGAGTGACCATTGAGCGATATAACCCCAAACGATCGTTTTGTGTTGCAAGTTGTAATTAAAAACCATTTGGTATTGGGAATTTTCTAAAAGTACTCTAGACAGTTTGTTTTTTCCAAAAATTGTTTTTTTTTTTTAATTAAATAACTAATAAGTATATTATATACACGGTGTAATTGACAGGTTGGCAAAAACTGAAACAGTAGCTTCAGACCATGATTTATGACTGAAAAACGTTGGAATTTTCTTCAGGAAAATTGTCGAATTTTCCGACCGTTTTTCAACTAGATTTGTGTTCTATTCATTTGTTACAACAAAATCCAGCCCTAAAAACATAATTTTAGTGAAAAAAAGCAAAAAACTTAAACTCGGCAATGTAAATAATAATGATTTAAAAAGAAAATTCATACATACCGCGCGGAATCAGCTGTTAGCTCTAAAAGTTTACTGGCCTCCGACAGTACCTACGACAGACAGAGAAAGCATACCGCTCGCTCGCTCGCTCCCTTTGTGTGCTGTGCGCCGGCGCCTTTGCTTACGCGCCGACACTGCTAGGGTTGTACCACGTATGGAATTTAATACTTGTCATTTTATTTTTATTTATGTAAAATGCTTTATTAATAATTAAATACTCAGGAGTATGATTACTTATTTATTCTTTCTTAATTCCGAAAACCTTATTTTAAATCGTTAACCTTTCGAGTATCGTAATAAGAGACACAATAGAAAGACAACAGGTGTGAGGACGCCGGCGTCCTCGCGGTGCTTAACAGTTTGATCTACAGTATCAATTACGAAGCCACCCGAACTGTACACACGCGTTGCATTACAGTAATGTAAATTGGTTTAGATAAGTGGGACATAAAACATAAAAACATCGCGTCAATATTGCCAGATTCACATTCCTTACCCTGACAATCCCGGAGCGAAAGCTGGCGTTCAAAAAGGTTTGCTTATTTTCGTTATTTACAGACTATTTATAAGAAAAACTTCTTGTTTACGTTCTTGAACAAAGACCCTATAAAAAAAAAAAGGTTATTTTATAATCTATGCGAATGCCGGCGTTTGCTTAGTGTTTAGAAAATGGCGCAAAATCGCGCGCGTGCCGCTTGGGGATTGACAGGTACTAGGTTTAAACTTAGAAGCAGAACCATGAGTAGAAGTAACAAGAGATAGCGGTTAATAACAATCTTTATCATACGATTACGATACGATTCTTTTTCAATACCTAGTTCTACATCTTTATCTCAATGGCAGGCCGAACACGGTAACTACTGTGCCATGGGCTCCTCGACTAACGTATCTAGTAATATTACCGAAATAAAATGTTTCATTTCATATCATGTGGGCAGCCCTATGCTACACGTGTCACAAACACTCTCAAAGGTTTGCCGACAAACGAAACCGTCAGCACTCACTCAGCCGTTAGTTCAGTTTGCCGCGATTGCTGGTGCGTTCTGGACGTCTATTTCGTTTTCTTTCAACTGTCGGGAGTTCGGGACTGTGTTGTGCGTTGAGTTGAATTGTGTGTTTTTGTGTTGTGTGGTATCATCATGAATCGGCGTAATGAAACGTTTAGTGCTCGCGAATATGGCCAGATGTTAATGTGCTTGGGTGAAGCTAGAGGAAACGCGTCGTTGGCATTAAGGCTCTATGTTCAAAGTCACCCAAATGAACGACATCCAGCTAATAGTCGTACTATCACACGGGCATATCAACGTGTTTTAGAAAATTTACCTATTGTGCCGCGGCAGGAAGGTGCTGGAAGGACAATCAGTGCTCGTTCTGAGCAGGCGATTTTAGATGTTGTCCGTCGAAATCCGCGTTTGGGAACCCGTACTGCTGCAAAACTTGTAAGGCGTAATAACGGACCCCGGGTTTCACATTGGGCTGTGCACAAAGTCCTTCGAAAGGACAAGCAACGTCCATATCGGATCCATAAAGTGCAGGACCTGGACCGTACTTTTCCAAACCGATGGATTGGGAGATTCGGGCCACATGCATGGCCACCTCGCTCGCCTGACCTAACCCCATTGGACTTTTTCCTGTGGGGTTATATCAAAGAACGGGTGTATGTGACGGAGTGTGATACCGCGGCCGAAATGGAGCAGCGCATAAGAGACGCTTTCGCATCGTTAAACCAACAAATCAATGAGGGTGTGACAATGATGCCTCGTCTCCATGCCGAAACCCTGCGTCGAGCACAACTGTGCGTGCAGCTCGGAGGCAACCACTTCGAGCCATGCCTTATACGACCCGAGAGACTTTAATTTAGGTAAGTGACTAATATTTTAATTTTTGATAGGTATTGAATTTGTGTTTAAATTTTTTGATAGGTGTGTTTGTGTGTGTATTGTATTATGTATTTATTCCAAACGTCCCGAAGTACCTATTAGTATGAATGAACAATGCGCGGACATTGCAATACGCGCGCAATATAGGGTCGCGCGCGTATCGCAATGTTCGTTATACATTGCGTAGCCGAAATAAAATTGAAAATTGAAAAACGTTCACCTATCATTTCCGGGAAAATATTTCACTATCAAAATGTTAACAATACCAGTCTGAATTCATACTTTTCGTTTTTGCCAACCTGTCAATTACACGGTGTATATTAAGCCAGTCACCGTAGACACAAAAATCGCGTTAGGTCGCAAAAAAACTAATTCTGCTGCTGATTTTTTGGAAAATAAGTTTGCAGCTTTGAAAGACTTGTGCTAACTAGTTTTTAGGGTTCCGTACCCAAAGCGTAAAATGGGACCCTATTACTAAGACTCCTCTGTCCGTCCGTCTGTCACCTGGCTGTATCTCATGAACCGTGACAGTTGAAATTTTCACAGAGGATATATTTCTGTTGCCACTATAACAAAAAATACTGAAAAACAGAATAATATAAATATGTATTTAAGGGGGCTCCCATACAACAAACGTGATTTTTTTTTTGCCGTTTTTATAGATAATATATAGACCCTTCGTGCGCGAATCCGACTCGCACTTGGCCGCTTTTTGACTTATAACTTCTGGCATCCTACGGAAAAGTCACCTAATGTATTTTTTGAGTACATAAAACCTTATCTCGAATTCTATTGGACCTACAGAGCTATGGATGCGCTCAAATTTTGTATGCATACCTACATTAAAAATGTGTTAGCGCGTGGAAGCTTCCCCATCACCTTCCTTCTCACCTCAGGAATCTCAGAATGGTTCTTCTATTGTTCTTCTATTGTTATTCGCTCCTCGGCCAAGGCAAGAAGTAGGTACCTACTTCTTGCCTTGGCCGAGGAGCGAATACGAAGACCACAATTTTTTTTTAGTCCCATTCTTTACTTGCACAAGTAGCAGTAAAATGTAACTAAAAACTAAAAGGAAAAGGAAACATGATGATTACCGAACGCATACTGTTTGTGGAAAGCGTTAGGGCCCTTTCCCACGGCAAGATCCCATTTTTTGCAGGTACGTTTTTTTGCAGGATCCCGTTTAGTAGTGTACGTGTTTAAATACCTATACATATTCACACAAGCATCCTGCTTGCAGTATCCGGGAAACAGGATGCTTGTTTGTTTAAACACGTACACTACTAAACGGGATCCTGCAAAAAACGGGATTTTGCCGTGGGAAAGAGCCCTAACACACATAGCTTGCAAACGTTTGCTATAACGTTTCTTTTTGGCGTTGCCATAGTCAAGTGAACAGTATTTGTAAGAATAGACACACACAAAGTATCCAGCAGGATAATTGCGTAAAACACTATCAGTAGCAATGGGTTTCATTTTGACAGTTCAACAACATTCATTGCGTTATTTACGTTGTTGACACATTTTTCGAACATATGGAGCAATGGATTAGCAATAAGCTTCAAAATTATTCAAATTGAGAGTAATAGTGTGTTACGCAATAGGGTTAGACTATAATGTTCCATCTGCTGGGACTGAGGCCTCCTCTCTGTGACAGCGAGCGGGCCTTATTCCACTACGAAGGTACAGACGCCAGCACATCAAGCTACCCGAAACTGTCAGATTTTCCCAATCAACTTTGAACCTTATGCTTTAGCAATAAAGTTGAAAATCTATTAAAGAAATCTGACAGATTGTAGAAGCTTGATGTGCTGGCGTCTGTACCTACAAGGCGGGTTGCTTGATTTCAGAGTAATGTCTACCAATTATTGGTTCCAGGATCAAATTGGATATGAAATATCAAAGTAAAGGCCAGCGGGGTAATTACGTAACACACTGACAGTTAGCAATAGCTTTCATTTTGACAGTTCAACAACATTCATTGCGTTTTTGAGCACACAAATTCGAACATTATATGAAGCAATGGATTAGCAATATCCTTCAAAATGATTCAGATAATAATAATAATAATAAAACACGTTAATTGCGTAACATATGTTTCGCATTAGTTACATATATTATTGGTACTAGGTAAGTAAATTCTTTTATTATTTTACATCAAAGCTCTCAAAAACGCCCAAAATGATTCGCGAAGAACTTGATTCATTACAACTTATATCAACTTGCAATGACGTAAATTCATAAATAACGAGTGAATGCAACGAAATCGCCTACATTCAAACAATAATTCACATCTATCATGCGCGGGAAGCTAAATACATGATTCATACACTCAAAACGTCATGGAAGCCATTTAAATAAATCACAGAGTTTTATTCTCGTCGTAAATCCCAAAAATATAATAATATTCAAGAATTATTAATATTAAAAGTGTAAGTCATGTCTATGGCATATAAAAAAGTTATGTAACTTTTTTAAAGTGAATAGCGAATGGCGGCAAAAACGAGACACTCGGACTGCTGGCGTTCAGCCAATGGCTCCGCCTGTGAATCTCAACGTAATTTATTTACATTGCTCAATTAGATATGTTTAAATACATTTCATTGCTACAAGTTGCATTAGAAAATAATAATAAACAAAATGGAAGTAAAAACATTATTTTTGGATGTATACTAGCGCCATCTATTTGCTGAAAAAATAAATTAGAAAAAAGTTTCAGTGATAGTTGCATATTTTTTTATGCTGTTTGGATAGTGTCTTTTTTTAAAAACATTATTTTGTTAATGATGTATTGATGTTTTATTTATATTTAATTTGTAAGCAACCTTTTGCGCTTTAAACGGGGTAGATGTCGGGAAAAAGCTGCCAGGCCCAAATATGAATCATCATCTATCTGCCCTTGCTCCATAATGTTACTTGTGGTCGGCGCAACACGTTTTCTTCTTCCATTCTCCCCTGTCAGCCGCCAAGCTATCATTCAATCCCTTCTCTTCCTCATCCTATCCATTCATCTTTTCTTTAGCCTTCCTCGTGCTCAAAGATGAATATATAATTATATATTATTATAAATTAGCCAGTGAAAGTCCGCGGACGTGTTGAGTTTCGATATCTAAACACGATAACACAAAAATGAAATTAATTTGGAGATATTTTTGTGGGGGGCGACCGCAGTTAGTGTAGCACTTGAAAAAGTAGTTTAAAAATCAGCTTTTTACTGTGTAAACTTCACAGACGTGACGGCACATCTCAACACGACAAAACTAAAGAAAACAGATTTTCTCAAGTCATACAAGTAGCAAAACATGCAGCGGTCATTGAAACCCAAAAAAAAAGCATGAAATCTTGTTGTTTTTACTTTATAGTGTTTATACTGGATGTTTTTTTTTACAGTCTCCAAATTACAGGGTATTCTACCCATGAACATGAACAACTTATGGGACCAACTACGAAATCACGAAAAAAAAAATCTGCTGTTTAATACAGCTACTTGACCAAAGTCTATGAAACAACTGATTTTTGTTGTTGGTTTATTTATTTATTTAATACTTCAAGCACTTAAATGTACAGAGACGGACTAAATGCCATAGGCATTTTCTACCAGTCAACCTTTGGATGATGCAGAGACAAGCAGTAGTAGGTGCAATAATGAAAATTGACGAATAATACATAAAAAGAAAATATACATATAAATATAAATAAAATAAATAAATTGAAGAATAATAGTTTCACTAGCTAATTCCATTTGACCCTGTATAGTGATCCTGAAAAGTTTGGGAACCTAGACGCTCTAGATACAGTTTTAGGTGAATTGATACATCGATCAACAGCGTACTCGAGAAACTATCACAATAGTTTACATCCAGGCTGAATGCAGACACGCCTGTGCCTCGTCAAGTCCGATCGTATTATGCCACATTAAAAAACTAATACATTACCTCTATGCACGATGGTTGACTTTAATTACGACCACATGTTTTAGGCATAAAACGTGTTTGGATTAACAACAATCTTTTTTGGGAAGCTTAGAAAAATAGGCATTGATTTGCCTGTTCTTAAATGTTACCTTTGTATCCGGTTTTCTTAAAAATACTGTCGCTCTTTTTGGAACAAAGTTCTTTAACGGAGCTTGCGGTAGGAGTAAACTGGGAGAAATCGTTACGTAACGAAAATATTTAGTTTTCATGGTTTTCTGAGGTGCTAAAGCCGATAGTGAAGAGAGAGAAGATCAAAAGAATTGCTTAAAAAATATTACTAAAATATCGTGTTTGCTTTGTCAATCCATAGCATCAGTGGGATGACACTGACAGCTCACTCTACGCAAGTTTTCACGGTGAGATTCTTACAAAATCGACATGCAGAAGACATCAGTTGATTTCTCATTATTTACGTCAGGCAATGGATTAGCTGAAAAATAAATAAAATTATTAATAAAACAGCAAGCGGTTGACAGTAACATATTTAAAAGCGACGTGCACGTAATTGATACGATTCTAATTCAATGTGACAGTTGCTAAATGATTATTTCCTTTAGCTTTTCAATGTTTCAAAATAATGATGATTTATTTTAAAAAAATAGGTTTGATGCATCGAGATATAAGTACTAACGTACTTATATCTCGATGGTTTGATGTGTCATCAGAGAGCAGTTTCATTCGTGCATGAGTCCCACATTTTGGTATTGCGATTCTGTCAATATACAGTACCCCGACAAGGTCTGAAGCAGTTTTTTTTACTATACTCTATGATCCGCAAGCAAGAATCTATCAATACCAATATTTTGAACCGTCTCCGGACACAAATGGGAAGATGTAACTTCAACCTGATAAAGTGGGGCTACCTTGACGGAACGTCAGTAGGGTGCGGCTGTGGAGCTATGTCACAAGCCATGCCCCACCTCCCATACTGCCCTCTGTGTCCCAAAACATGCAATATGTGGTTAGCTAGTGACCTCGACGATTGATCATATTATTCTTACCTGAGCAACCGGGGCAGCAAGCTCGTCATGCTCCCTTAGATGTCACTGCTTGCAGTAGCGTCGGGGGTCGGGTTGCCTCCTTCCCTCAAATATGGCGAGGGGGGTGTTGGCTCAAATATTGCGTTATACTCGTGAACGGGTGCTGCTTGTGGTGACTGGTCGTCTTGCTGACCATGGTTTTATTATTGTTGTCATTAGTAATAACTTGTTTATTTAGTTTCCTTCGATGGTCCTAGTTTATCATTTGTGACTTCAAGTGACAGCTATGTAAACAGAACCCTAGCATTGCATAAATGTATAAGCGGTGACGCCCTTTACACCTGGAGGCATTTATTTAATTGTGATTTATTTTTTTTTTGCTTGAGTACGTATAGTTTTTTATTGTATTTGTTATATTGGCGTAGCTAGCTGACATATGGCAAATAATTTAATTTAGTGTTCTGTGTCTTGTAATGTTAATTACTTTCCATACCTTGTATTGTATTCAATCTAGTATTTTCTAACTGAACAGACAGCTGTGCTGCTGGGGAGTTTGTTGCGCCACTTCTTCTTCCCAGCGAAAGCACTAGGAAGTGGTGAAGGGCGGGCGTTTTGGGGGACTGTCTTTTGTAATTTTGACGTTCAAAAGTGTTGATTCTAAGCCTAGTTTGAATAAATGACTTTTGATTTTGATTTTGCAGTCAAATTGACCTGCGCACTGCCACATAAGACACCGTGAAAGTGGTGAAATTCTGGGCCAACAAGATCTTAAAATAAAGTCGTGCGAGCGACACGAAGAAGAAGAACCAGCATTTTAAATGGAGTGACTGCCTCCTATCTGGTCTTCACAACCCAGAAACCTACCGGATAACACGATAGGTACCCATTGACTGGTTGTCAGACTTCCAAGACTTCTACCTGCATCGATTGTCAAAGATCTTCGAATGACAGCCGGGTTCAACGGCTTAGCGTGCTTTCTAAGGCACGGAGAAGTCTAAATTCAATTCAATTCGTTTATTGCTCAACACAGTACATAATTATACACTACTAGATGTAATGGATAATCGGACGCACCTTAACTTTAAATCGACTCATGCGACTGTTATTACTATTAGCCATGAGCACCTGATAACATGTACCTATTTATAGGCATTTGAGATATTGACGCCAATTTTTATTATTAGTTGAGGATTTATCCATGGTTTCCTATGCGAAAATCAAAGTTAACCTACAGCTTACATAATATCAAAGAAATATCGGCTAAACAACGTATCCTGCCAACAGTTTTATATTTATCGTTGTTATCGCCAATAAAATAGTGATCTCATCGATTTTTATTCATGTTCCATTGTTTTATCGACACAACAGAAATAATTTTGTTTTTATCTGTGGTTATTTCAGTTATTTCGCGCCAATGTTAGGATTAATGCAGAGTGATAACTTTTCGTTGAATGAAATGAAAGGTTTTTACTTTATGGTAAAAGTAGTGGCAACCATATTGTATTGGCGCCTGAAAGACAGGAGCGGTGTTGGGAAAAATGTGTGACAGAAGCATTAGTTCCTATCAGGGCTCTGAACCGGTTTAAAAAGAGCGGTTAATTTCGATGAAATACCGGTAAATATATCGTTCCCTCATTAACCGGTTAAACAAGTGAACTGTTCATATGTAACCCAAATGACAAAGGTTACCGGTTACATAAGCACAAACGGTTTTGACACCCAAATTAACCGGTTAATTCCGTAAGTCGTAAATATTTTTCGTCTACATTTTTAACACTTCCAACAATTTATAGTGACATTAGTACATTTAGTACCCCAGAAAACATTACGAAAAAAAATGTTTGATCTGAGGACGTCAAATACAACCGGAGAACTTAAATGGTGCGGGTAGATTCATGTTGCGACTTGCTTAGTTAGGGGGCGGGGGGTGTTTAACCGGTTAATATTCACTTTCAAAACCAAAATTCATGAAAAACCGGTTTCCCGCAATAACCGGTAAAAACCGGTAAAGTGCAAACCTTAACCTAAATCGATTTCGGTTTGGGGTCAATGACCGTAACCGGTTAAGAATTTCAACCGGTTTCCGAGCCCTGGTTCCTATTTAGGCCACGCGCCAAAAGAACTTTGTAGCGCTGTACTGACGTGGCTGTGGATTGGCCATGTCTCTCGAAGGTCTGATGGCCGTAGGAGCAGTCGAGTCCTTGACTGTAGACCGGCGATGCCGATAGCGGAAGAACGAGTATTTTGGTGCACCTGGGGAGAGGTTCTCACAATTAATTATAACGGACAAAAGCACGTCCAAATGTTTATTATTCCAGCGTATGACACTCGTAGGTTGCAGCTGAAAATCAGCGTCAGGTTGTATATTTTAATGTGTTGTCATTTGACATGATGCTGAGCTGATACAGCCCTTTTGGCATATTATGCATTGGTTTCTTTCTGTTTTGTATATTTTATTTTATTTTATTTTATTTGTTCAGGATAACAAACAATTGCGCAATGCTTAATTATTTAAGTACAGGTATTTTATAAAACACTTGAGTAATCACGCAACCAGCATCGTTATCCACAAATTAATCCAACTGTAAAAGTAGTTTGAGAAGATCCAAGCAAACTTAGCGAACAATATTTGTCTAACATAGATTAACTAGGTTTGGTGAAATAACATGTGACAAACTAGATGTGTGAATATTACAACTAAAAACTATGTGGTACATATATGAAAGGAATTTTTATGAAAACTATTTTTAAATTGTGCGAGTGACAATGCAAATATGTCAATATCAGCAAAATTATAGTATTAAATTAAAAAAAAAAAAAAAAAAATTAAATCATAGTTTTATGTTACTTTTATTTTTTGTTCTAATGGCATTAAACACATTTTTTTTTCTTTCTTTTGATAGTGGAGTGCGATAGGCTGAATTGTATGCCCACATTTAAATTGTCATAGATAATATAAGGTGTACACCACATTATGGACATACCCTTATGTAAGTATTATATTATTTACCTTGGCTATAATGTTGCAATAATAAACGCGCTATCAACTAGTTTTACTTTTGTTAACTCGTTCCTGGCTATAAAAGCAGGTAGATTGTATGTCGGTTTCATCTTTTATTTTAAGACGAGGGAAAGTTAAACAATGTCAGATTAGTCTGAGGCTGGATACTGACAGTTTTAATAACAGTGGGTAATTTGAGATTCAGCACTAGGGGCGGAGCTACTGAAACCATTGATGATGATCTACTTTCGACGAATATTTATGCTTAAAGTACGATACTTTGGAGTAGCTTAAAAAGTTTGGCTAGTGAGTCGTGGCGCAAACAAATGGCGGCAAATTACCAAATCTTTAGCAGCATAAAATATAGTATAAAAAAAACCAATTTGATGCTTTTTATTTTTATGTTAATTACCTAGTTTATTAGTAAGGGTATGAATGTAGAATTATTATAAAATTTCAGACTATATTTCATGTTGCCAGCTGAAGATTTCTTAACTTTGTCACCATTTCGTTGTTCCACGACTCGCTGTCCAAACTTCTATAATATTGATTTTTTAACTCAACAAGCTGGATACCTATGTAGTGAAACCGTTTGTGCAGGTTGGTTATTTGAGATGGCGCAGTAAGGGCACTAACTACCTTACTTTTGATTCCACGTGAAAATATTCTAAGGAGACCGTACGATTACTTTTTTTAAATATTTTCCAACTCGGTAGTATTAACTCTTTGAAAACGGCAATAGGCTGTATGTCGTTAAAAGAGGTTTTAACCCGCGTTGCAAAAACATAAGGTTACCAAAAATATGAAACCTTAGCGCGAATTACTGATTTCAAGTGGCGAAAAATAATCATATTCGCAAAGTCTAACGCCCCATCGATACTCTATATATAGAAGCGTCTTGTAGTCTGTGTAATAGCTTCCAGTCGCCTGGAGTCAGCCATACCGATCTGACATTTGGCATTCCCGATTACCGCCTTTTTTAACGTCAAACTTTTATTTCGGATTTATGCACGAAAAAAAGTGTAATTTAAATGACTATGGATTTGTAAAAATTGTGTCGATTATTTTATATTTATTTTTGGACAATAATAATATAAGAAAAATGGAGTCGCTTAGAACAGCAAGAATATCAGTGATAATATTTTTAATTTGTCTGTGTGTTGAAAGTAAAGCGAAATTAAATGAAAACAAGACCAACGATCATTCAGCCGAAGTGAGAACTCCAAAGAAGGTAATAAGTTTTTTCTTTTTTTCTTTAATATTTTTAAAGCTGCAAAAATGAATAAAGCAATGTACTTATTTGGTAATCCTTTTATTGATCAATAATTATCTATTATTTATTCTACATTTTCAATATTTGTACAACAATAAGAAAAATAAAAGATATCTATGGTATCTATTAAAAGTATTTACAAAAAAAATTGTAGCTGGCTGCCTTCGGAATATTATTTTAACTATTTGCTCTATTGTGTTGACCAATTTTAACTAACGTAAGTAAATATTACAGTCTTACAGATAATATTGTATGCTATACAAATATATTTAATGTAGGTTTTAAAAACACAACTCTAAAATATTCCACAAAAACTTTTATAATAATAATTGACAAAAAAAACCTAATTTACGACCGATTACTCTCGCCAACGCACGACAAAAAACATTTATATTTTTACACTTTCCTCTGCTGTATCAAAAATATTCTTCTACAGTTTATTATTACCACTAATAACTATCATATTGGTACTGATAAGCATGAGGTCCTGCACCCTAATTGCGTAACACGATTACTCTCAATTTGAATCATTTTGAAGCATATTACTAATCCATTGCTCCAAATGTTTGAAAATTTTGTCTGCTCAACAACGTAAATAACGCAATGAATATTGTTGAACTGTCAAAATGAAACTCATTGCTACTGATAGTGTGTTACACAATTACCCTGCTGGATTTAATTTATCTATAATATGTATGTATTTAGAAATATATATGTATGTTTATCAGTTGTCTAGTACCCATAGCACAAGCTCTGCTTAGTTTGGGACTAGATGGCGTTGTGTGAAAGTTGTGGAATATTATTATTATTATTATTATTATTATATTCATTGCGTTATTTACGTTGTCGAGCAGACACATTTTTCGAACATATGGAGCAATACATTAGCAATATGCTTCAAAATGATTCAAATTGAGAGTAATAGTGTGTTACGCAATTAGGGCACGGGGCTAAAAAAAATTTGGCCCTCCCTTACAAAACTGACTACCAGCTGATTGATTTACTATGGGAGGGCCAAATTTTTTTTTCATATTTCGACCTATGTTCTTTGAGGAAAGTTGTTGAGTTTCATGAGCACATTCACCTCCTTCAGGGTTGATACCCCCCTTCCGTTACACGCTGTATGGGGTGGTAATTAGTGACCGATACTTAAACACATGATTCTACTCATGACAACAAACAACTTTTACTATCGGACCAAATCCGAATTCGCGAAAAAAAAATCAGCTGTTCCCTACATTTATGTTCGTAAGAGTCGTCAAAATGTAGGGAACAGCTGATTTTTTTTTTCGTCATTTCAAATTTTGTCCCATTATAAAAGTTGTTTGTTGTCATGAGTAGAATCATGTGTTTAAGTATCGGTCACTAATTACCAGTCACCCTATATTTACAACTAGCGTCATGCCCCAGCCTCGCATGGGTGCAATGTTTTTTCGAATTTCCGAAATTTTATTTCATACAGACCTTGTCCTGGCAACACCGAACACAACAAAAAAAGAATTATCCAATTTGCTGCAGTCATTCGGAAGTTATGCGCGTACAGACATTTCGGCGACTTTGTTTTATACAATGTAAGGATAAGTCCAGCCGGTCGATTCTGTAAAAATCTCACCGTGAAATCATAAGTGAAGTGAGCACTTAATAGTGTTAATCCCTAGCGAATGACAGCTCACTCTACGCTCACTTCACCAAAGCTTTCACGGTGAGATGGTTAGGTAAAGAATCGCACGGCAGCACACTAATTGCATTTTTAACACACTATCGAATACAATCATTTTGAAGGATATTGCTAATCCATTGCTTCATATGTCCACAAATTTTCTCCAACAACGTAAATAACGCAATGAATGTTGTTCAACTGTCAAAATGAAAGCCGTTAGTGTGTTGCGTAATTCCCTCGCAGATTTATAGGAATCAAACGGTTACTAAATAATATTATAATAATTCCTTCAACAACTTCGTATTTTGATTTTAACGACTGTCGTTTGGCATAGCGTAGCATAACAACCGGCTAATTTCCGGAACTCTCAGACTATGAAGAAATAAAAACATCAACACGTACTGACAATAATAAAACGCAAAGTAATTCGCAAATAGGTAAAGTATTTACTTGTCAACTTCAAAAGAAAAAACAATCTGGACTGCGGCACTTATTTTCTAACTGAACAGACAGCTGTGCTGCTGGGGAGTTTGTTGCGCCACTTCTTCTTCCCAGCGAAAGCACTAGGAAGTGGTGAAGGGCGGGCGTTTTGGGGGACTGTCTTTTGTAATTTTGACGTTCGAAAAGTGCTGATTCTCAGCCTAGTTTGAATAAATGACTTTTGATTTGATTTTGATTGATTTTGATTTGATTTATAAAATATTTGGTACTAGCTGCGTCCCGCGGCTTAAACCGAATATGTCTCGATTCCGTGAGTATATCGGGATAAAAAGTATCCTATGTTCTAATCCAGAACCCTAATTGCGTAACACACTATTAACTCTCAATTTGAATCATTTTGAAGCATATTTCTAATCCATTGCTCCATATGTTCGAAAAATGTGTCTGCTCAACAACGTAAATAACGCAATGAATGGTGTTGAACTGTCACAATGAAACCCGTTACTACTGATAGTGTGTTGTTAGACAGTTGATATTTTTTCGCGATTACGATGTTGGTCCCTTGTTTGTTTGATGGTCTGTCTTTTTGATAAATGCTGTGTAGCTTCATGTTTTTTTGTAAGCAGTACAACAAAAGGGAGAGGGGCCCGTGGCTAAATAATATGACGCTGAAACTGGGAGACCAGTCTAGCAGACCGCGCAACGGTCTGTTTCGAGATAAATAATTGTTTAAAAATTGTTTAAAATGTCGTCGCTCTGGTTTTGATGATTGATATTGTTTTTATATTGTGTTTAAGCACCAAATAGATACTCGACGGTCATTAATATCTAAATAATACTCTTTGTATTTATTTCTCGTTTATTTTACTTTTTCTAACAATTTGAATAATTAACTGACAGTTGATTTGGAATATGTCAGTTATGTGTATAAAAATGGAGGCGAATCGTTTTTAACATGCATTATATTGTGAATTAGCGATAAAGACGTTGCTCTGCCCAAATACAGACTGAGTGTGAATTATAGTGCGTGTTTAATTGTGTAAACCCTGCTACTGAGTATCAATTGTTCGAATTAACTATTTGCAAAATTTCAAGTCTCTGGGTTCATGTGTGTGACTGGCTGCTAACAAAAACCATAAAATATTTATCGCGCGCGACGGTCTGCTGGTTGTCTCACACCTACGCCGGGGGCTGCACGTGATTACCTTTTTTTTTTGTTCTCGGGGTGGAAAATCCTCATGGATGTCCGCCGCCCTGGGGCGGGCGGCGGGGTCTGTCAGACTCTTACTGACTAAAAACCACCCCGGTGTTCCCTCTCTCACCTACGCTGGGGGTCGCAGGAACGAATGCACGTGATTACCTACCCTAACCGCCTAGAAGTCCAACTATCCCACAAAACCAAAAATGAACCCTCATACGTCACCAGGTTTGCTCAGGTGACTATTACAGACTTACAGACCAGCTCCACTCAATCTGAATCATTTTGAAGGATATCGCTAATCCATTGCTTTATATGTTCGTTAAATTTGTCTTCTCAGCAACATAAATAACGCAATGAATGTTGTTGAACTGTCAAAATAAAAACAATTGCTACTGTTAGTGTGTTACGCAACTACCCCGCTATTTCCTTACGATGCTTTCCTTCATCCATATCCGCAATTTTCGTTTCAATCAATTTTGTTTTCACTTGTCCAACATCCGGGCCAAAAGAGTCTAGACCAGTCTAGACGTAAATCACTAGAAGCGCTATCCAGAGCGAATTGTCACTTTCAACTAGCTCAGGAATTTGGACACATCGAGCATGTGTCTCATGTGTGTATCACCTTGATAATGTTATATCTGTGTTTTAAACCATTTATAGGTATTTGTCACGGTCTACAGCTGTTTTCTTAAGTATTGCAATGGTTTTATGGGTCAAACACAAAAACGCGTGAAAAAGTGTTCAGGTTATATAAATTCCAGGTGTACATTATTAGAGCATGTTTGTGTTTTTATTACTTAAGATTAAGTTGTCGGCATACTATATTTGATCTTATTTTATTTATAAGAATAAATTTATTAATTTTCTGCTTTCGTTTATAGTAAAATGTCTCCTACTGTAGACTGTTCGGATGCTTAGCACCTCAATTTGATAGATGTTTAAAAATATTTCAGGAACAATAAATACATTCTTTTAATGTGAATGTACGTAAAAAATAAACAACTTTTCATATTAGCGTAGATAAAAAAATCAGCAATCCATATTTACGAATAAAAACATATAAACATATTGTTCTAATATTTGTAGTCTTGTACTGTAGACACGTAAAACTCACACAATTTTAAATATTTCGAACACACCTAATATATTTTTTGGGTTATGTTGGCATCACTGCTTCAAATGTCGCTCATTCGTTCGTAATTTTCTTAAATGGCGTCTGCGTCGGTGAAAAAATACTGCTAATAAAGGATACACAAGATTTTGGTCGTGTTTTGAAGATCTTTTCTGTGTTACGTATATATTGGTAAGTAGATAATTAAAAATTATATAAATCGTAAGCGTTTATGTGCATTAGGGATAGGTTTGCAAAATCCAACATGCTTTCATTCTAACCTCAAAATATTTTAAGATATCTTTTTTATTTTACATTATGTCTTTCCTGTAGACATCTTTCCTGTAGATGCATGTGTATAAAATAAGTTTCACTCTGGCTGAAACATCTTTTTTTCTGTAAAAGACATTCGTGTGACTGGAAGCATGGATCCTTAAAATGTATGGAAATGATGTAAATATTGTTACAGTTACGATGCCACGGGCAAGTACAAATAGGATTCAGCTTTCTGAGGAAGACAAAAAAAGGCGCAGGCGTCATCAAAAGAAGCTCGGTATACGTCTTGTACATGCCAAAATGGATGAAGCAGCATTAGAAGAAAGAAGAAGACAGGATAGGGAACGATATCGACGAAAAAAAGAACAAGGCAAAATTAAAACTATTAAAGACTGCACCCCTAGAGAACAACGACAAATCAGAAAAATATGGAAGGAAAAGACCAAATTAAGACGTCAGAAGGAAAAAAATAGTAAAAATGCTTTGCATTTCGCTGAGCAGAATACTCCACCGTCGAGTCCTTCATGTTTGCGTATTAATGTTGGGAATGCTATTGTGAAACGCAACGCGTGAAAATTAAGAATCGAAAATAAGTACCTAAAAAAAAATACTTGTGATTTAAACTAAATTGGCAAAGTACCGTATGAGAGCTATTCGATCTTGTAATAGAGAAAACAAAGAAAATAAAGTTTCTCAAAGGAAGTTTAAGAAGGCGCAAGAAAGTATAATTTATTGGAATTTCTACAGGAAAGATGTCCGTTCTGTGGGCAATTTTTTATCATTTCTTATTTTCTAAAATAGTTGAATTTTCAAACTTTATTCTGTCATGTAACGAACGTGTTTTTATTTTGATCATTATAAATTAAGTTCTGTAAACAAATCATAAAACGTGATGACATACTAAGGTTTATGTTCTTATCTGTAGACAATTAGGTCTTTTCTGTGGCCTTATAAAAATGAAAATTGTTATTTTTCGAAAGAATATGTAATACTGATCTATATCGATATTATTAAGAATTATAAGAGACTGTTACACGAATAAAGGTTGATTTTCAAACTGATATGTGAGGTTTTATTTTTTGGAAATGATGAATTACATATTTTGTGTTTGACCCTTATAAGAAAGACTAGCTGTAAACGCTGCTCCACTCGCGTCCTAGCGAAAATATCTGTGTATTCCAAAAAACTTGTAAATTGGATAAGATACAAAACACTACAAAATACTGCCAGTCGATTCTGTGAAAATCTCACCGTTAAAACTTGCGTGGAGTGAGCTGTCAGTGTCATCCCAGTAATGCTAGGGATTGACCAAGCAAATATTTACAATCATAATCGAGATTTTAATAATATTTTTTATGCTAATTTTATTGATCATTTTATATAATTACATAATTAGTATTATATTTGGTGGGATTTTAAAATAAAATAGCAAAACAGAAACTTAGTCAGAATATCATTTTTTTTTCTTTTTTTTTCCTAGATTAAAACCCTACAAAATATGTAGTAATGTTTTGATAATTAAAACACTAGCTTTCAAATTATATAAAAATGATCAATAGAATTAGCATAAAAAATATTATTAAAATCTCGATTATGATTGTAAATGTATTCTTGGTCAATCCCTAGTATCAGGTGGGATGACACTGACAGCTCACTCCACGCTCAATTCACCTAAGTCTTCTCGGTGAGATGGTCACAGAATCGCACTGCTGCAGTTCCCACTGTTAGGACGCGGGCTCAGTGCGTGTTGGTGGATATCATCATATCTTAGAACATGCTTCTGTCTGCGAATTCATCCGCATGAACTTCGAGTTTGTCAGGAATTGGGCTATAAAACGCAAAAAGGATTTTTCAAATCCGACGGGTAGTTCCAGAGATTAGCGCGCTTGCACAAACTCTTCGGCTTTATTATATACAACGTGTAACGTTAAATGCGCAAAACCTGAATATAGTTTGATCAGAATAACGAGCTGAATTAATTGAACCACTTTTTAATGTAGGTCACATTTTTCAAAAAATCTTCAGTAAAAACGTTGCATACATTAAGCGTGGAGTGAGTCGCCAATAGTGTCAATCCCTAGAGCATCAGCATGTCTCACAGCTCACTCTAACCTCACTTCACCTTAGTTATCACGGTGAGATTTTTCCAGAATCGACCGGCTGACCATAAAATCTAAATTTGAAAAGGAACGGGAATATTAAAGAGTCGTTACATAAAATATTAAGTAGTTTTGACACTATATTCATAACATTATGAGAACATTGGCACTGTTTGGAAATCACGTGCATTATATGCTGAATCAAATTACATTGAAGGTAATTTAACGTAATGTCACAGAATACATCATAGTTTGGTAACGTGGAAATGTCTGAAATGATGAATGCACAAATAATAGATACGGTTGACCTCGTAATTGCATTACTGTCTAAAGGCGTGTACAGACGCGTGTAATGTGTAATGTAATGTATCGATAAATGTAATGCGATTAGTGTGGACGGCATACAAACTGAACGCGAATCCTGTATGTGTTCGACTGCGATAGCCTTTGTGTTCGCACTAAAAACTAGGCGATGGATCAGCGCGAGCGATACATGTAATGCTCGTAGTCCCGTCCACACGCAAAAGTCGCGTTACATTACACGATAAATTACACTACACATTACATGCGTCTGTACACACCTTAAGGCTGCATGTCCATTGACGCGGAGCGAGGCTGCGGAGCAGAGAAACGGAGAAATATTAACCAATAGAAAAATAACATTGAGATTTTATGGAATCTTATTGGTTAATATTTCTCCGTTTCTCCGCACCGTAGCCTCGCTCCGGTTCAATGGACAGGCAGACTTAAAAGGGATGCGCTAAGGTAGCCCACCATTTATACCATAATCATAATCGGCCTATAATATTCCCACTGCTGGGACACAGGTCTCCTCTTTCTGTGGGAGGGAGTGGGCCATGATCCACCACGGGGCCCAGTGTGAGTTGGTGGATAAAAAGTATGATTGGCGAACGTAACAACTATGTATTTGCAGAATTATAATCATTAAAATAATCAATATAACCCTTTAAGTACACATAATCTTATTAATTGATATTTCATGAAATAATAATAATATTCATCGATTCTAATTAGTATAATAATTCTGCAAAGTCATATGTGTTACGATCGCGAATTACACTTTAATCAACATACAATCTGACGCCTGTCAGTGACCTGCGAACTGCAAAGAACCTAAGAAAATTTTAATTTCACGAGGTATATTGGCGCTTCCCTTCACTTGCAAGTCATAAAACGACAATGCCTATTGTTGTATGTCAGTCCAACGTGTTCATAAGTTAAATAAATGTTCTGAAAACTGCGACAACAAAACGCTATAGTTTTAAATCATAGGTGTTTCAGAGAAAAAGAATCTAGCCTAGCACTAGAAATGTTTTGTGAAAGAAACCATCTTCTCTATGTAAAACAAATACGCTACATATATTAAAAGTAGTATTAAATGAGACAACAGTTACCTAAATACTTCTTGGTACCATTTATTTGTTTGTTTAATAACTTAGAATCCAAGAAACTATCAGTACATAAACTAATTTTAGTTTGCCGCCAAAAAAGACGAAACGTGCTTTGCCGCTTGTCTATGGCTGTTGTTAAATTTCTTTAATTCGAATAAGGGCAGGCGAAGGTCTTAAAACCATAATGCTAGTCACTTTTTTGACAGTAGATTTGAAGCTAAGGTAACACCCAGTTCAGCCTCCTAATCTTTTTGTCAATGACAATCATATCATAGAGACCTAATGCCCCTTACGGCTTTAGGTCTCATGGCTTCGTTAAATAATCCGAAAGATGATATAGCTAGAAAGGCGTAAAGGGGGTGACTACCGACATGACGACTAATAGAGAAATAAGTATGGAAGAAGAAGACATTTTGCGCCAACTCCAAATAGATCAGGATGAGGCCAAGTTAATGATGAGGGCTCCGTTAAATAGGTCATGCAAACTGTCCTTTATAATTAGAATCGACTTTATCAACAAGAAAGTTTTTGCGGACAAAACGTAGGTAATTTGATTGTTATTTTTGGATATTATATTAGCGCATATTCTTAGCTTTTGGCTTTCCGTTGTGCTGACGTACTTACCTAAATTATTCTGTCTTTAAAATTCAGTTTTAGCTGCAAGGATCATTGCATGATGACGCTTTTCCCAAAAAATATTAATCAACACTGTATAAAATCGGTAATAAATTCTTCCATAAAATAGTCCCGCGACTTTAACGAGGGAATTAATAATCTGTGGTGTAACGTCGTTTCATAGGTAATAAAATAAATAAAAATAACCGCTACCTAGGTTCACGCCATTTTTATTTTTATATTCTAGAAAGTTCTTTTTGTTGAAAGCCAGGTAATTCGACACAAATGTTTTAAGAAAGTTTTTGTGCTCAAATCCAAATCCAGTCACTGGGTAACCTGCCCCTTAAGATATGGTTTCCTAAGAAAGCGGTGAACGGTCACACAATAACGGCTGTCCAAATACAGAGCGTTTTTGAAAACTTAATGTCAAATACTGGTGAAAATGACAGATTTTCATGACAGCCGTTATAACATGACGGAACCGGTTACCTAGGAAACCAAATCTTAAGGGTAAGTTAGAATTCAGAGACGAAACTTAGCATAAATTTACGCTTCAATCTGTCAAAATGCACTGATTTTGATTTGACAGATCGAAACGTAAGTTTAGGCTTAGATTTGCCTCTGTATTTTACCTGGAGAATCTTTATGGCTTTCTCTCCCGCCAACCTTTGTCTCACCCTAGTTGACTTCCGAACTTGCAAATAAAACACAAGCTCAATACATTAAGATATTTCAACTAATCGTACGTATAGTTCGCAGCTCCCGTCTCAAACCAGAGAATAACTATTGTTATATTTGAACGATTGGCAAAGCTTTTAATGTATCGAAGCCGAAGACTGTTTTATCTCCTCAGCATTGAATGAAATCATTTCAGTGCGCTGCCAAAACGCTTGAGTTTTAGCAAATGTGAACGATTTCTTATCTATAGTGACTCGAGCGTGCCTTGACCGCAGACTTACCTAACCTTTAAGTAACATTACGCTTTTGTTTTTTCTTATTGTTAGCCTATATTGTGTACCACTACTGGACAAAGACCTCCCCTTTTCTTTCCTAACCTCGCTGTCTTGTGCGATCCCTTGCCAAGTTGGCCCTGCAAATGTTATCAGTTCGTCACACCACACTCCGTATTCTACCTCGACAGCGATGTCCTCCCTCATGCTTCCAGTGAGTGAAGATTTTTGCCTATCTCTCTAAATTGCATTCGTGCGACGTGTCCGGACCACTCCCACTCCTACTACATGACACATAACTTAGGAAATAATATTAGTGAAAATAATGAGCGAACATCATTTGTTTTCTTTCATATCTTCACTAGCAATTTAAAACAGGGAGATTGTCGACATACTCGTACTTAAGTGAAAATTTAAAACTATGGAATTAGTAAGTATGTACTATATAGTACAGCGTATTCGAAGACTGCATGCCAGGTGCGTTGCCATGCCCAGAGACAAAGCAGGGGCCGTATTCTCTATCTGACACATACAAGCATTGAGATGGGATATCATACAAGACACAACTGAACGAAACCGCGCGAATTGAACGAGACTGCGAGATTAGTGTGTTTGCTAAGGAATTGACATAAATGTAGTTTCGAAGTAAAGAATCATTGAGTGGTCTACAGTGAATTAGGGCCCTGAAATGTCTGAAGAGCTTGGGCACTAAGAACATTCTCATTTTGAAACAGCTAGCAGCTGTAAACTGTAGACTGTGTGAGATGATATGCCAAAAACATAAATATTTTCACAAAAAACGCGCTCTCTATGTTAAAAAAAAAACATTGAAAGCAATGTTTTCATAACATGCGACTGAAACACTCGGAAGACTATTTCTCAGTGATTTTTTACAAAACCTAGTTTCTATTTTACGCCAAAATTTATGTAAAAAATGCGTGTGACAACTTTTTTAGAATAGAAAATTATTTCTGTGATATTATTGTGATATAACCGCAATATAGATGTGAATATGAGAATAGATTTGATTTGATAACTACGCTCGACATCGGCGGCAATAATTTATTTATTTATCCTCCTACTGGAACGCCATATAGCGTCGACATTTCAAACTTCGACATTCAGCGGAGCGGAGCTTTGTAGCGGAGTCCCATATAGCAATTACACCAACGGAGTAAAAAATTACTTAATGTGCTGCTTCCCATCCATCCTGTGCGCGGTGGACATCGAACGGGCGGGGCGATGGAACACGCACGCTCACACAGCGTCAGCTCAATAGTGCCATTACTCCATCCAAATCGCGCACATTCTTTGCGATTTTTTTGAGATACAAATTAATTTTTCAAAATAAAAGCATTAAAATTGTAAAAACGGAAAATTTTGGTGTGTCGCAAGAAGGTTGTAGATAAAAGTGGAGGCAACACTCTAAATACTCAAGTGAAGACGACTGTGGTTGGATACTCTCTTTCTAAACACACACATAAGAACGAGACAGAGATATATGTTTTCTCTGTCATATTTACGTATTCAGAAAGAGAGTGTCCGACCACAGTCGTCTTCACTTGAGTATTTAGAGTGTTGTCTCCACTTTTATCTATAAGCTTCTTGGTGTGTCGTCCTGATTGACAGCTGTCAGATGTGGGAATAATGTAGGAATTACGCATTTAATAGACTTATGGAAGCCTTTTGGGCCTGCGCCCACTGGCGGAAGGCCCCGGCGAGGGTTTTTATTGCGACGAAAAGGAATACAACTTAGGTACAGTTCGGATGCAATTTGAATGCATTTGACACGACTGCAATAGAACTGCAAACCAAGCGTGCAGTTCGTCACGTTTGGTTTGCAGTTCTATTGCAGTAGTGTCAACTGCATTCAAACTGCACTTGAAATGCGGTCCGTCTGTCTAGAGCCTTACGGTTGTTCTGATGAAGAGCTACTGTTTTGAAAAGAACGTACGAACACGATGTCGCTACGGTATGCTTAAGCACGGCTTAAGCGTGTCTCACTCAGGACGCCGCGGCGTGCCTAAAGGCTCTCTCCCCAACAGGCGCGTTATTATCGGTCGATAATATCCGATATGAGTTCTTAGAACATTTTGTATTAGGTCGCATACGATCTTAGACATACCTGCGTTAATAAAGGAGTAACGTGTAGTGAGGGCCTGTAATGTAGGTTACACGCACACGTTTGAAATATCAAATATCGGACGATAAAAACGCAGCTGCGTGGCAAGGAATCGGGACGCATTATCGCAATAATGCATACGATATTATCGACTGAAGTTACGCGCCTGTGGGGGAGAAACTTTAGGATACCACGGCAAAGTTGCCGTCGTTAAATGTATTTTTTATGATTTTGAAAAACCTTTATTAGAAAAATAATTTTTATTTACCTATACAAGGTGTAACTTAAATAACGCACAACCTCTTAAGGGGTCATTGTACTCATCATTATGAACAACTTTTACTATAGGACCTAACCGGAAATCGCGAAAAAAAATCAGCTGTTCGGCTGTTCCCTACATTTTGACAAGTTATGGGAACATAAATGTAGGGAACAGCTGATTTTTTTTTCGCGATTTCAGGTTTGGTCCCATAGTAAAAGTTGTTCATAATGATGAGTACAATGACCCCTTAAGAGGTTGTGCGTTATTTAAGTTACACCTTGTATACCTATCGATATCCAAAAGTGACGTTCTCATAATATAGCCCACTCCCCCAACTTTTCATACCTAACATTACAAAAATCTAACATCAAAGACCGCAGCACATGCATCACAGCCCACGTGCTCGTATATTTCAGCTTCAACGATACACGCAATCACTCCAGAGCAAATTATAGCAACTATTTTAGAATATTTTCGAAGGTGACAAAATTATATGCGTTTCCAGTACGAAATTGGCACTGATAGGAGTTATAAAACGGTTTTCTAGGCAGATAGAAAACTTCAATAAAATTACAATGAGCTGTGGGCTAAAATGGCCACCACGTGGAGCCCTGACACAGCTGGAAGGCGTCACAGCAGACGTAGAAGATGGCGGGACGAGCTGGAGAAAACAAATGACCAGTGGTCCACTTTAGCCCTGGATCGAAAGAGCTGGAAGTCATGGGGAGAGCCAGGCGTGGGATGATGCAAGCTAACAGTAGCAATGGCTTTCATTTTGACAGTTCAACAACATTCATTGCATTATTTACGATGTTGAGCAGACATATTTTTCGTGCATATAAGGCAATGAATTAGCAATATCCTTCAAAATTATTCAGATTGGGATTAATCGTGTGTTACGCAATTAGTGTTCAGCCGGTCGATTCTGTAAAAATCTCACCGTGAAAACTTGCGTGGAGTGAGCTGTCAGTGTCATCCCACTGATGCTAGGGATTGACTAAGCAAACATTTACAATCATAATCAAAAAAAATCAGCTGTTCCCTACATTTATGTTCGTACGAGTCGTCAAAATGTAGGGAACAGCTGATTTTATTTCGCGATTTCGGATTTGGTCCGATAGTAAAAGTTGTTTGTAATGATGAGTAGAATCAAGTGTTTAAGTATCGATCACTAATTACCAGTCACGCTATATAAAAGGTCTAGTCTTTTTTTTACTAAATTAAAACCCCACAAAATAGTAATGTTTTGACAACTTAAATACTAGTTTTGAAATTGTATAAAACGATCAATGGAATTAGCATAAAAAACATTATTATAATCTCGATTATGATTGTAAATGTTTGCTTAGTCAGTTCCTAGCTCAATGGTCCCTAGCATCAGTGGGACTGGGATGACACTGACAGCTCACTCCAAGCAAGTTTTCACGGTAAGATTTTTACAGAATCGACATGCAGATAACTAATTTAGAAGGCAGCTGAGCTGACCCTACCAAAAAAAAACCAATAAAAACTTTTGTTGCGAATGAATCCGATGCAAATACGCCTTTCAACCAAATGGACCCAAGATCAAAAGACAAATTGAAATGTTCGAGGCTACCGATTGATCTAACTATATCTAAAGATCTTTTAATCATTGGGAAATGTAAACAAAACATGCACTCATGACCGCAGACGAAAAGGAAAAAGAAAAATGAGGTCGTATACAAAGTCTGTTTGGATATTATGCAGCCAATAATTATAGTATCAAAGATTTTTGAAAGACAATACTTGGTTTTAGACCCGACGCCATTCAGTTTATTTAATTTTCCTAAAGGTCATCATCTGCCTAGCCTTTTCCCAACAATGTTGAGCTCGGCTTCCAGTCTAACTGGATGCACCAGTATTTTATATGGAGCGACTGCCTATCGGACTCCACTTACTGGATAATACGATACCCCTTGGTAAGACTAGTTGTTAGACTTTTGGACTTCTCACGACCCGTAACGACAATCAAAGATCTATGAATAACGGCCTCCTAGTAGTATTATAAAATTAAAAGTCACTTCTCATTTTTTTCGTGTTTCATAAAATCACCATGTAACTACAGGCTGATTTTTCAATCGAAAGATATTTTTATTCTGGGAATAAAATTGACGACTGACAGTTTTCGTATGGAAGATCTGTCAAAAATTCAAAATTATTCATTGTATAAAGTTATTTGGCGTTGGAAAAATCAGCCTATTTATGAAAGTCTAGGAATAAATACATAGAAAAGTAAGAATTTCGAAAGTTTTATGAATCGTTGAAATCCTGTAGTGCTGTGAAGTGCTGTCATTCCATCTGATACTAGGGATTGACACTAATGACAGCTCACTTCAAGGTCACTTCTCAAATCGGCTGTAATCGTTGGTTTTTATAAGCCGGAACTTTTAAGGCAAAATAAAAATGCATTTTTTAGATTTTCGCCTGAAAATCTATTAATCCAGCCTTTTTATGGACGAGACCTCGAAATCGTCCATTTCCAGCCGCATTATCAAAAATAAACACACTAACAACGTACGGAAAGACAGCCATTACAAATTTCTAATAGCGAACCAATATTACCGCGCCATATTGGCATAGAGCCAAGACAAACTTTCATACGAACATTATCGAGTGGTAGGTTATCGTTTATTGGCTGTACGAATTATACCTGCCTGTCCGTAATATTTATAAAAGTTAATATAGAGCGCTGTCAAGGTTATGGTTTGTAAAAATGGCGGGAAAATAATTATATTTTGGAATATGAAATGAATCATTTGTTATTTTGAGCTTATATTTCTTCGTGAATCTTGTATACACTGACGCACGTGTCTTCCATGTCTGAGATACTCGTAAACGAAGGATACACGTGTAGTACCTACCAACTTGACTGTTGGCATAGAAAACGTGTAGTTTTCCGAGTATTTCCGACTTCCGATTCCGTGGCAAAATTAGCATAGATACAACCACTTTTTTTTGTAATCCAAAGAAAGTTGTTAGTGTTGGATGCTTGTGATGCATTCATGCATCTGATTGGAGTGACTACCGAAATAAATGTAAGAAATGCACCGACCCCAGCGTGGTTAAACCTGACTTGATTAATCGAATGAACGCCAAGACTTGCACTACCCCTGAAGCCTCATGTTTCACGGTGCTATAGACACCATTGCATATGAAGGAGTAGACTTGAATAACATTCTATAATATAATTTCAGTTCGGCACAACATATTTATATAACTACCAGTTGATTCCACTGTCGGTGAAAATCGATGACTACCTATAAAATTAGGAAGTAAAAATAGGAAGTTGTTACATGTACACTTTTCTTCAGAGCGTAAGTCAAAGTCAATTTATTTATTTAAAATAGGCACATAAAAATCACTTTTGAACGTCAAAATTTACAAAAAAATCTAATAAATAATAGTTTCGTATGAAGAAGAATGGGCAAGACACTCCACCGTTACTCTTTTAAATTAAGTAAAAACTTTGTAGTCTTTATGAAATATTTATAATAAATGGGATTATATTTAAATTGCTAGCCGTTTTTCACAGTAGGTAATCTTGGTGACCCCGACCACACGGGTTAGTTTAGGTTCAAACTGTGAACAAACTTCATCCAAGGTGGTTGCAATTACTTGGCTAAAAAGAGCGTACGTACAGACGCCAGCACATCAAGCTACTAGAATCTGTCAGATTTCTTTAATAGATTTTCAACTTTTTCGCTAAAGCATAAGGTTCAAAGGTGATTGAGAAAATCTGACAGCTTCGGGTAGCTTGATGTGCTGGCGTCTGACCAGTCATATTTTTTGGAAGGCAAAATGGAAATTATTTGACGTTTACACCCAGAAGACTCAAAACAAACGCTTCGTGTGTACCTTGCATAAGAAAAGAAACAAAAATACATTTATTTAGAACAGACTAAAAGACACAATACACCGAACACATAAATGGTAAAATAAATAAATAAAAAATTAAGATCAAATAAAAAGTGTAAAGTCCGATGTAAGCAGGAAAGTGTGCTGACCAAAGACAAAGTTACCATGACCGATACATTTTGCCAGTGCCAAAAACGAAAGTAATAGAGTAATGAACTCATTCAACAAGATCAAAAAGTACAACACATACAATGCTAGAGCACTATGCAGTTGTAAATACTTAGGGAGCCAAAACAACTGACGACACTGGCTGAATAAATGATTATTTATTATGATGAGTGAAAGTTGTTATGGGTTCACTGGCGTTTACTTGTCCCTGTTGAGTAGGTCATGATTGTATCTAGGCAACATATAAGGTGCACCAGGGTTATTACAACTACGGGGTTATTTATGGCAACTCTTCAACATACCTAACGCCTGTAACAAAATAAAACAAACTATACAACGTGTAACGTTAAATGCGCAAAACCTGAAAATAGTTTGATCAGAATAACGAGCAAAATTAATTGAACCACTTTTTAACCCTAGAGTGCATGATTTTTCTTATCGGCTCAAAAAAATACATTAGCCTGCAAATATGATGCCATTTCTCGAAAAAATATTTATAAAAATCATAACTCAATAGAAACGTATGTTTTTGTGCATGGCACATCATGCATTATAATGTTAATAATATGTGTTACGTAGTATCAATGAAATTACAAGATTACACGTAAAATGACAAATATGAACATCATGAACATGAACTTACCTATACTAATTATTTCGACCCTGAAAATTCTATCCTTTTAATTTTATCATTTTATTTTTGCGATTATTATACGCCACTCGTTAACCGTATTCAAGGTACCCATCGATTTGAAGAAAACATAAATAAATGTTTATTTACAGATCTATCCAAAATATATGGTACTAAATTTGAAACACAAATACATAATAGTTAATCTTGTCAACACTAGATCACGCTAAATGGATCGATTTTAAAAATATAAGACTTTTTCGGTATGTGCCAGATGTGGGACACTATGCGCTGTAGGGTCACATTTTTCAAAAAAATCTTCATTAAAAACGTTGCCGTGTCTATTTATTAATAAGCCAATGTCAGCGCGGCGCAGCGGCCCGGTGACGACTCCTCCCTCGATAAAGCGTCGTTGCAGACACAAGAAACGATGAGAATGGCCAGTAAAACTAAAACAACACATAAAACCTTTACAATTTTTTTAATGACTTATTTTCTCTCTCAAATAGGTCAATTGAATTAAAAATCAGTTGGGGTGTCTGAGGTTTTGCGCATTTAACGTTACACGTTGTACAGGCGTTATGTTGAAGAGTTGCAATAACCCCGTACTTGCAATAGCCCTGGTTTACCTCAGTATTTTCAGACTTGGAGTCATCATCATCAATCTACAGCAGTCCACTGCTGGACATAGGCCTTTCCAATCGCACGCCGTTCAGCTCAATTCCCCTCTGACAAAAAAATACAATATTCAATCAAATTCGTTTATTTATTTTAAAAAAACTTACAGACTAATTTATGACCATCATACTTAAGTATGATTGTTATAAATTATGTGAGCCCATATCGGTAGAAATACCGAAAAATCGGTAGGTTCGAAACCACTGGCAAGATCTGGTTTTTTGCAGGTGTGTGAATACATATAAACACGTACACTACTAAACGGGATCCTGCAAAAAATCGTACCTGCAAAAAACGGGATGTTGCCGTGGGAAAGGGCCCTTACGTTTGCCGATTAACGGTGTCCACTCAACAACACGTCTACCCCAACGGTTCGATGAACGTTACCATTGCCACTTCAGCTTGCTTATTCTGGAAACTATGTCAACAGCTATGACAACTTGGAGTAAAGAAACCCAGGCGCAACCTGGGGCCATATTATGAAGTATTAATGCCATCGTTATTCCATTGCAAAAAGGAGATGGTGCTCCATCTCTCTCCCTCACATTGGAAAAATGGTGGCGCTAATACGTCATAATACGGCTCCAGAGGAGCCAGCCCCGCCACCACTTCGCTGATTGGCTAATACACATTTTACTACGCCAAAGAATGGAATTAAATGAAAGCCTGGTTTCCTATTCACAAAAATGTGGCAACTAACAGCTGTCAAACGCGTGTCAAATGCTATTGACTTAATGTTAACAGCCAATCAGATGACCTGCGTTTAATTTTGACGAGTCTACAGTCCCGGACTCCACAATCTTTTCTGTCGGCTATTTGTTCGCGACAAATAGCCGTCGACACAATCTGTTTGCGCCGCCGTCATCTAAAACTGTCGCCAGAGCTGAGTCCCCAGTGTGTCGTACTTTAAGGATGCTTAACGCTCTCCTGACCAACAGTCCTGAATGTGATCTGTTTGCTGATGAATGGAGTAGTATACGTTGAGAAGAAGTATGCTAGAGTGTCTTCTATTATATGTTAGTATTTTTCATATTTTTGGTGTTACCGTTTTAATTACAAATAAACAATTTTTCGCTCCAGAAAACTAGTGTAGGCTTTTTCATTGCATGGTATGAAAAAGGAGGGAGTGGCTCGTGGCTAAATGAGAGCAGCTGCACAGGCTGATTGAAGGTTGAGCTACGCTTGCCGCGGTCGGTTCGTGGATGGGTCGCCATCCATTACATATCGAAACCCCTCCATGCCTCGGACAGCATGTTAAGCCGTTGGTCCCAGGTGTCATTCGTAGATCTTTGACAGTCGTTACGGATAGTCAGAAGCGCAAAATTCTGACAACCAGTCTTATTAAAGGATATCGTGTTTCCCAGTGACTGGGTTGTGGAGCTCAGATAGGCAGCCGCCTTCTTAAGTAGGTACTGGTATTTAACTGTATCCATTTAGACTGGAAACCGACGCTAAAAAAGGAGAAAACTTATCTCCAAACGGAGAAAAAATTCCCAAGTTTTGATTAAAATAATCGTAAACAGATGATCTCCGCTTGTTAACCTTATAATGAATAGAAAGTCGCTAATGATCACACTTTTACCACCATTCAACCAAGCTAATGATGGCAATGAGCCTAGAACAGAGAAGTACCACAAAACATGATAGATGGCGCTCTCTACCTACACAATATTTATTTAAGACACCAACGCTTACTTTGAAAATACTACTTCCTCAATTTACTCTTTGAAGACAATGATGAATAGTAAACATGTCTTGAAAAATTATGCAACAACTCTCACTTAAAGACGTTAAAATCTAGAAAGCAGAAGAAATTCTCATAACAAATGAAACCTATTTTAAAAAATATGGTCTATGGTATGTACGTATGATTGCTTTGGCTCAACTCTAGCTCGTTATAAACAAAATCGGATTTGTATTGCCACCTGTTTTTAATCATTTTCTACTAATGTTGCATTCTTCCAGAAATATGTTTTTCGTACCACTTGTTAAAAAAAGTGACATTCTATGCCACAAAAAGCGAACATAACAATAGTCATTTTTAATCTGTTAAAAACAGGGAAAGAAAATTGTACTGAATTTCATTCATCCTCTGGGGGGAGAATGTGATTTAAATTTGGAATACTTACCGAAATTTATACTGAACTACATCTGTGTTTACACCATTGAGTTTGTATATAAAGCATTATACATCTTTTTGAAAAAGGAATACGCATTTATTATTCAGGTATGATTATTAAATAAAATTACGAAAACCGACGAGGCCGTATGAGCTTGATGCCTTTGCTTTTCCGACAAAAAAATACTAGGAATTTACCGCGTTTTTGTTTTCTTCAAATACATAAACGTTAAGTTTATTTTAATTTATTTTTAATTGTCATTATTTTTAATGAATGCTTATCTCGTATTATTATTGTTTTATTTTTTTCGCAAATGGTACGAAAAGTAGAGTATTTTCCTCGGTGATAAAGCTGTCTTAGTCTTGGGTGAACTTAAATCCCTCGCTACACTCAGGACTCGTCTTAAATTCCTCGCTTCGCTCGTAATCATCTGACATCTTCTGTCAATCAGGACGACACATCAAAATTTTCCGTTTTTACAATTTTAATGCATTTATTTTGAAAAATTAATTGTATCTCGTAAAAAAATCGCAAAGAATGTGCGCGATTTGGATGGAGTAATGGCACTATGGAGCTGATGCTGTGTGAGCGTGCGTGTTCCATCGCCGCCCGTTCGGTGTCCACCGCGCACAGGATGGATGGGAAGCAGCACATTAAGTAATTTTTTGCTCCGTTGGTGTAATTGCTGTATGGCGTTCCAGTAGGAGGATAAATAAATAAATAGTAATTTAAGTTTTTAACACCCTCGCTACGCTCGGGAGTAAACCTCAAGTCCTTCATTACGCTCGCGATTTAAATCGTCACCCGCGACAGAAGACACTGCTTTATCCTCTTGGTTAATAATCTACTATTCTTTTTTTAATATCTAGTTTTTGATTTTAATAATTTTAATGTGACTTGAACATAGTCGACACATTCGATGTATGTATTCGCGTCTTAAGTTTATTTGAAGAGAAGAATAATTATGTTTTGTTCTGTCATAAAACAAGATTATAATAATAATAAATAATTATATTATTATTTATGCATTCCTAAGTTCAAACCCATGCAGTACTTACGAAAAAGGTCTAGATTTAAACGTATTATAAATTAAAGTCGCTTTTCGTGTCTCTCAGTTCTTCTAAATTACGCAACGTATTTTCATGGAGCACCATCATTAATAAATTAGAAAATTCATTCCGGAAGATTTAGTGCATAATACATTTCGATGTTTTGTCAAATCGTAAAAACCGTGAGGACCAGGGGCAAGTCGCCTAATATGTAAATATTAATGTTTCGTACCCATTTCTACAAAAAAAAACCGTGAAAATTAAAATTAGATACTTACCTACTTATTCTAAATTTTAAACACAAACGTGAATCACCGACCATAGACAAAGACCAACGCAAAGAGCAAATGCGCTAAAAATAAACAATAACATACAAACATAACAAGCGTGTTTATTTGATTAAAAAACAACAGAATTTTAACATATTTACACACTATTTTAACACTTTTGAAGTAATCGTAACTCTTTCATCTGTACGTTGGTAATAACGTCATTTACAATTTACAGAGCTGTTTATGTTTACGATTCAAAGCTTAACTACGGGATACATTTAGAGTATGTTTGGTTTTGCGCAGATGAATGACATTTATACCTACATAACATCCTTATTAGCGTGGTAATGAGAGGGTTTACGCAAGTGTGTGTGAGTACCTCTCATCCTACACGAAGAGAAAATTCTTAGAAAAATGACTGTGCTCGTCACTGTAAAGTGAGTGCAAGTGACATCTACAGAGAATTTTCTGAGTGAGATTGGGAAAATATCACTATTTGTCCAATAAATTTTATTGTATGTACATACATACAGCGTAAGAATTTTTACTGTGCTAGCGTGGTAATTTTTCCATTACCACTCAAATGCACTTAGATTATGAGACAGCACAGTAATTTTTCTAAGATGTTTCTCTCCGTGTAGAGTACTTAATTGTTAGATGGTTTGAGGCAACAAAAAAGTAGGTGTGAGCAAACCACACGATCGAGGCGAAAATTTACGACTGGAGTCGAGAGAAATGAAGAAGAGAAATGTACAGACGCCAGCACATCAAGCTACCCGAAACTGTCAAATTTTCCCAATCAAGTTTGAACCTTATGCTTTAGCGATAAAGTTGAAAATCTAATAAAGAAATTTGACAGATTGTGGTACCTTGAGGTGCTGGCGTCTGTACATTGCAATTACTGCTAAAACACGTAAATCATAAAGGTTATGGGTTAGCAATCAATAAAATTCGTAGCGGCAGTAAAGTTGTTCACCGATCGATATAAACTTCAATGGTATTGTAAGAAGTAGTTGTTTGCTGTGCACTTATGACTATGACCCAACACTTCATAACTATTCTTTGGACCATAAATATTTGCGATGAACGGCGTAAAATAAGTACGAGCTGTTATACCCTAAATATGTAGGGGTTAGTGTTAGATCAGCGCTTCGTCAGCGCTGCCAGCTGTTATCTACTTCTTGGCTGGAGACGTGACATCTCTGAGTCAGTTGATACTTAACATCGGTAGCAGACGGTTCTGCCCAAGGGTCTCGCGTTCTATCCTAATTATAATATCCTAATTTACGTTTATTGTGAAAACTTATAATATCCTAAAATATACTTATTATCCTAAAGTAAATAATTCTTTTTTTTAAAAAGAAGAATCCGTGGAGACCTATAACAAATTGGTGGCAGCGGTGGGATACGAAAATCCCCAGTGTCCTTCAACTCACAAGTGTAAAAGTTGATATCCAAGTGTTTGAAAGTGTACCAGTTAATATCCAAGTGCTTAAAAGTGTACCAGTTGATATCCAAGTGTGGTGAACGTGGATTATACCATCAGGTCAGCTAACCTGAGCATCGCGGTGCTTATAGCCGCTGTTCCTGTCATCGCGGCGCGTAGCCGTAGCTCCTATCATCGCGGCGCGTAGCCGTAGTTCCTGTTATCCAAATCTCATATCCAGAGCCGAGGTCAATACCAAATAATTGACCAGCTATAATTACTCAAGATCCCGACGACTCAGACTCCGGCCGCAGTGACGCGGCTTATCGCAGAGGAATGTTCCTGTTCGCCATAACATCCGTCGCCCACGCATTGCTAGTACTGTGAGTCTTTGGTCATTGTCTTATCTAGGTTGAGATATTATTTAACACTCTATACAAGGTTACTTACTTGCGATTTATTAACTAAACGAATCCATTTAATGTAATTATCATTGTAAGACCTTATGCTATCCGTGACCCGTTTTCTTTCATTTATGGTTAAACAATATAATTATGCCAACAGTTCCTAAATTAGAAGGAAGTAAATTGAAACTTGATATCCCAATTTTAGAGCAATCCCAAGGTGATACAGAAAAATCGCCTACTAGATCTTCTAGTCCCAGGGTCACAAGGGCTGCTATTGCACGTGGCACAATGGCCGAATTAGATTTAAACACTTTGTTTAAATTCGTCAAATCATTTGACGGCAACCGAGAAACTGTCAACTCATTTATCATAAATTGTAATAACGCGTATGACCTTGCAACAGAACAACAAAGACCAATTCTTTTTAAATACATCCTCAGCCAATTAGGTGGAAAAGCGGAAATTGCCTGCTCCATAAAAGAGTTCACGTCATGGGATCAACTCAGAGACTTTTTGAAAGCACAATTTAGTGAGCGAAAACATTATGCTCACTTACTCACCGATCTTCAGGAGAGCAAGCAAAGCCCGCAAGATAGTGTTAGTCAATTTTCGCTTCGCGTGGAGACCTGCCTCTCACAACTGCTAACTGAAATATCCTTGTCTACTACCAAAGTAAAAGAATTACCCGGCCGTACTGCAGCTATGGAGGACTTAGCCCTCCATCATTTTATTATGGGGTTACATCCCCGTATATCAAACATTGTGAGATGTAGATCTCCCAAAACATTAAACGAAGCCATTAACTTAGCAATTTCCGAAGAACGCATCCAACAAAGCCTATATAAACGTCCACAGGTTGAACAAAAGTTGGTGATTAATAACAAACCAAAACCAGGGTCTTCAAAACCAAACTCGTTCACACAATCCACTACGCCAAATCCAAATAAAACCGACGGATTGTTTTGCCGGTACTGCAAAACTGCCGGTCACGAAATAAAAGACTGTAAAAAACGCGAATTCTATAATAATAAATTCCAGTTCAAACCGAATAATAATAATCGGAATATTAATAATAAAATCAGCCATGTCCGCGAAACATCCGACGACGAACCCACGGATGATTTTTCTTTACCCTATATCCACGGCTCCAATGATTTAAACGAAATGGAGTCTCGCGAAGGTGCCGCACGGGACGAAGCATAACTGCCGGCACCCAACAACAAAATTCAATATTATATAGGACTAACCAACAGGGTAGCCAGCCCCAAACTGACAGTCCTAATCCTCATCCAAGGAAGGTCAACCGACAGGGTAACCAGCCCCGAACTGACGACCTTAACCTACAATCATCAAGGACTAACCAACAGGGTAACCAGCCCCAAACTGACAGTCCTAATCCTCATCCAAGGAAGGTCAACCGACAGGGTAACCAGCCCCGAACTGACGACCTTAACCTACACTCATCCAGGACTAACCAACAGGGTAACCAGCCCCAAACTGACAGTCCTAATCCTTATCCAGGAGTCTCGCCAGTATCCAACGAGACCAGTACTAAAATATATGAAATAAACCTAGACACATCCAAGAGGTACCTACCACATGTACTCGTAGACTCACAAGTTTCTGACACCCCTTTATCCTTATTAGTCGATTCAGGCTCCGTCATATGCCTATTAAAACTATCCAGTATCAAACAAAATCAACGACTGGTAAATGAACCAATCAAACTCAAGGGCATTGACCGCGGTGACGAGCCTACTCCAACCGAAGGTCATTTTCAATTAAAATTGAAACTAAATGACAATAAAGTCACGCCATTTAAGTTCCATGTCATTAAAGACATAAGTTTACCCTATGATGGTATTATAGGATCAGATTTTTTGACCTTTTTCGGCTGTAAAATCGACTATACAACCGATACCCTTAAAATGGGAGAATCTGAAGTTAAATTATACTTCCACGATCCATTCTATATTATCCCACCACGTACTGAAACTGTTATTGAGTGTTCAGTACAGGATACCGATCTGAAAGAAGG
Organism: Eremobia ochroleuca; assembly: GCA_949629135.1. Lineage (NCBI taxonomy): Eukaryota > Metazoa > Arthropoda > Insecta > Lepidoptera > Noctuidae > Eremobia > Eremobia ochroleuca. The sequence goes on along the minus strand of OX451413.1, from coordinate 8,293,229 downwards.
TATCATTATGGACCAACACTTATCAAAATGTGTCCTAATATCTAATTGCATAGTAAAGGTCAAGGATAACCATCGTGTTAACTTAACGATAGCCAATACCTCGGGGTCATTCATAAAAATTGATCCCAATATAAAATTTGCAATCAAGCCCTTACATGCTGCCATTCAGGTTAGCATGAACACTCTAGAAACATCCAATCGGACCATACAAGTTTTAGATTCGCTACGAACTGATCATCTAAACCAAGAAGAGTCTGAAGCCCTTACAGAACTTTGCTCTCAATATTCCGATATTTTCTATCTACCGGATGATCAACTAACTCACACTACAGCCCTTGATCATCAAATTAAAACCAGTAGCAATATCCCTATCCATACAAAGTCATACCGATTCCCGGAATGTCATAAGAAGGAGGTCGAGACTCAAATAAATAAAATGCTGAGTCAAAACATTATAGAGCCGTCATCCTCACCCTGGAGCTCGCCGATTTGGATAGTTCCAAAAAAGGCAGACTCTCAAGGGCAAAGAAAATGGAGAATAGTAATTGATTACAGGAAATTAAACGACGTCACTATCGGTGAATCATATCCAATACCACAAATATCCGAGATCCTTGATCAATTAGGAACTAGTAAATATTTCACGACATTGGACCTCACATCCGGCTTCCATCAAATTCTTATCTCCCCTAATGATGCACCCAAAACTGCATTTTCTGTACCTCAAGGTCACTTTCAATTTACACGTATGCCGTTTGGGTTGAAAAATGCACCTTCCACCTTCCAAAAACTAATGAATAATTGTCTTACTGGCCTACAAGGTACAAGATGTTTTGTCTACTTAGATGACATCGTGATTTACTCATACGACCTAAATTCACACGTTGATAACCTGAAAGCCGTATTCGACAGACTCCGTAAATTCAATTTAAAGTTACAGCCAGAAAAGTGCGAATTTCTTCGCAAAGAAGTCGCTTACTTAGGGCACATAATTAACGAAAATGGTGTCCAACCAAATCCCGAAAAGGTTCGTGTCGTGACAGACTATCCAGTCCCTCAATCTCCGAAAGATATAAAGTCCTTCCTAGGTTTGGTTTCCTATTATAGAAGGTTTATACCCGACTTTGCCAAGTTAGCTAAGCCTTTAACGTCCTTGCTAAAAAAGGATGTTACCTTCGAGTGGCAGAATGAGCACCAACTTGCTTTCGAATCCTTAAAGTCCAAGCTCATTTCCGCCCCAGTCCTCGCATATCCAGACTTCACGCAACCTTTCCTTCTAACCTGTGACGCGTCAAATTACGCGATATCCGCAATCTTATCCCAGGGTCCAGTAGGTCAAGACCGTCCTATCGCATATGCGTCCCGCACGCTTAATAAAGCAGAGTGCAATTATAGCGTCACGGAAAAAGAATGCCTCGCCATAATATTCGGCACCAAAACATTCAGACCATATCTCTACGGATATCGGTTTAAAATCCTAACAGACCATAAACCACTACAATGGCTGTTCAACTGTAAAGATCCTGGATCTAGACTTGTCCGTTGGCGTCTAAAGTTAGAGGAATTTGAATACGATATTCAGTATAAAAAGGGAAAGGTTAACGCTAACGCTGACGCCCTATCTCGTTTCCCAGTAAATCCTGTCCAACAAACGGAACCTGTAACTTCTAACCCTCTTGGTGAAGAAGAATCAACTCAAGTGTTAGATAGGGACCTAATGGATTTACTAATAGACCCACCTTCGTTCAATCCTGACGCAGATATCCAAACTTCTCCGAATCTTCTCGATCCGACGGAAGACCTCTTGCCGCTACCTGATATTAACTTACCCTCTAACATCCCAGACACCCTCAGAGAGGAAATCGAGAATGACGCAATCGCATTACCTGATCCTGTATTGGACGAATCAACAGCTTCCAATCCCCAACTTGCTCTAAGTCCCAGACCGTCAACAAGTGCAAGTCCAAATGCCCCTGTTGATGATTATCCCACGTTCCTGAAATCTATGGCCAATAAAGATAAGTCATTTAACACGGAAATCGTAGAACACAATGAAAGCCTTTTAAAATGTCCTGCAAAAGTAATTTTAGTTCCCACGTCTATTGATTTGGACGAATCTAATCCGTATATCCAAGATATATTGACTGACCTCGAAATCAGCACTAGAATACATAACTCTGAGAAAGAACTATTCTCGTCCTTGAAAATAGAAATTAATAATAAAGTATATTACCTGTTGTTTACCAAAGTCCATCACTTTGATGAAGCCTCCTATCCGGAAATCTTCGAAACCCTGAAAAGAATAAGAAATGAATTAATAATATTTGGAAATGTTAAGGAAATTGGCATATCCGATTTGAAAAATCCGTTTGAAAAGCATTCATTCGTTAAAGTTTATAATATCCTTACTTACCTTTTCCACGGCACGCAAATCAAGGTCAACGTATATCATAACAACATTATTTATCCTGCTCCAATCGAAATTAAAAAGATCCTGCACGACAACCACGATATCCCTATAGCAGGTCACTTAGGCTCATCACGAATGTATAACAGAATAAAACAAACATATTATTGGAAAGGTATGCGTAGTGATATAGAATCATACGTAAAACAATGTAAGTCGTGTCAAGAAAATAAAGCACTTAGGAAAATTAATCGCGCTCCGATGCAAATTACAAGCACTTCGACTGAACCGTGTCAGCGAATTGCTCTGGACATCGTAGGTCCGCTCCCCGAAGCAGGTCCTGCAAAACTAAAATTTATATTAACAATCCAGGATGACCTTACCAAGTTCTCCTCCGCATATCCTATCCGTAGTACTACAGCAGAAGAAACAAGTGAATGTCTGCTCCACTATATATCTATATTTGGTATCCCCAAAATGATCCTCACCGACCAGGGCACTAATTTCACATCAGATCTCTTCAAGAAAACATGTGAATTCCTTAAAATAAAAAATCTGTGGTCCTCGCCCTATCATCCACAGACCCAAGGCGCCCTGGAACGAAGCCATTCAACTCTTAAAGAATACCTCAAGTCTTATATTAACGAGGAGCAATCAAATTGGCCTCGTTACGTATACACAGCCATGCTCGCTTATAATACTGCCGTTCATTCCACAACTCACTTTACACCTTATGAACTAATGTTCGGTAGTAAACCATTCATCCCTAATTCTATTTATGATGAATCCCCAGGAGCTACTTACCCCGACTATGTCCGTATGCTACAGAACCGACTAAAGTACTCACGTGAAAAAGCATTAGACTTCATGAGGAAATCCAAGGAATCCTCAAAGTCTTATTACGATAACCGTACTCGGTCAGTTAGTTATAAAATCGGTGAATTCGTGTATCTCAAAAATCATTTGAGGCTACGCAAGGCTCTCTCCCCTCTCTGGAAAGGTCCTTATAAAATAGTAAAAGTTAATAGTAATAATACACTTACCCTGCTTATTAATCGGCGCCATGTCACCCATCATTTTGATGAGGTGAAGCCTGCTGATGTAGGAAGTAGCCTGTAGAATCTTAAATAGTTATAAGTCTAAGCTTAAGTATTAACACATAAAGTAGGTATAGTTAATATATAAGTACTAATATATTCGTTTAACGTAGCTATTAATTTGCAGAACTCCGAGTCAGGCTCGAAGCCAGCAGGACAACTATGTCCAGCAGATAAAATCAAGTCCTGGCCTCTATTTTGATTACCTCGGCACACTGAAAATCAGCAGTGGACAGTTGAACGTCTTGATGCCCCTAGATATTTCACACATCGGCCCACATATTGAAAATATAAACGTCGCTCTTAATACCACTAGACATCTATGTAAAAGGATTGGTCTGATAGAGAATGGTTGTAATAACATAATAGAACCGTTAAATGCCCGCTACAGTGAACATATGTCAAAAGTATCAGTGAAACTCCAAAATATTGTGAAACTAAATTTATTTATGGTAACTTAGATATGTGGAAACCCATAGAAAATAATAAATGGATTTACATACAGTCAGTGTCTAATAGAGTTTCAATAGAATGCCGAAACTCAAAATTATTAGAAGTTAAGATTTTAGGTACCGGAATACTTACAATCCCTAAAAACTGCATAGGTTACTGTAAAGGTACCACATTGATCCCAAAATATACCGCATTAAATATATCTACACCTATTGCCTTTCCCGATTTTAACTTATTAAATGACACTTGCTGTAATGTAATGAGATTAAACCAATCAATTAATAATGTATCCCCTATTAAACTACTCAATACTGATTTAGATGATCTGAAATCTAATAAAGATATATTCCTACAACAATTAAGTAATTTAAATAACGTCCTTGACAGTCAACCACACATCTTAAAATATGGGATGCATTACTCTATTATCACTATGTTAATTACTGTACTTATAGTATCATATGTATGTTTTAAAGTTTATAAATGTATACGACCCGGCAGCAGAACCCCAGTTAAAGTATCTTTCTCATCAAAACCGGAATCGATTTGTAAAATTAATACAGAAAACAGTAATTCCGATATTGAGGAAACCCCCCTTCCGGCTATTAGAACTAGAGTTTAAAATACTTGACGACTTTGACTTTACATATAAATAATCACATAACTTCAAAGTAACCCCGAAGTTATTTCTTAAAGGGGGAGGTGTTATACCCTAAATATGTAGGGGTTAGTGTTAGATCAGCGCTTCGTCAGCGCTGCCAGCTGTTATCTACTTCTTGGCTGGAGACGTGACATCTCTGAGTCAGTTGATACTTAACATCGGTAGCAGACGGTTCTGCCCAAGGGTCTCGCGTTCTATCCTAATTATAATATCCTAATTTACGTTTATTGTGAAAACTTATAATATCCTAAAATATACTTATTATCCTAAAGTAAATAATTCTTTTTTTTAAAAAGAAGAATCCGTGGAGACCTATAACAGAGCGAAGGCGTAACACACTATCAATATTGATCTGAATCATTTTGAAGGATGCTGCTAATCCATTGCTTCATATATTCGAAAAATTGGTCTACTCAACCACATAAATTACGCAGTGAATGTTATTGAACTGTCAAAATGAAATCGTTTGCTATTGATAGTGTGTTACGCAATTACCACGCTGGTTGAAAATTGAGCCGTTAGCCCAAAATTCTCAATCGGTAATAAACTTTAAGAGGATCCTTTGGCTCTGTCGCTTCGATACACCATAAAGTGACAAAGACTCCATGCATAAGCAGTCTATAATTTCCCCACTGTTGGACTGGGACACCGACCTTCTCTCTGTGAGAAGGAGTGGGCTGTAATCTACCACGCGGGCCCAGAGCGGGTTGGAGGATGTCATATGTCTTCGAATTATTGGTTTTAGGACATAATAGGTAATAATAATAATAATAAAATTCTTTATTTCGCAAAAAAAGTGAACAATAACACTAGTAACTATGATACGCTAAGAACTGTGTTACCAGAAAATTAAAAAACTAGCGTATTTTGATCTCTGGTACTCAAAGTAAGATCTAACTTGTGTTATGAGTACCAGTGATCCAACAAAAGTTATTACACAAAGGTACACAGATTCCCACGACGGACAGTAGGGCATTAGTGTAGTTTCATTGTCACAGAGAAATGAAGTAAAAATATAAAATAGTAAAAATTATACAGAAAATAGAGTGGACAACGCATGTGTGTGAGGGTGGGTGAGTGAATGTTTAGGGATGTGTAATATATGTATGTGTAATTTATGTATGTGTAGTGTATGTATGTGTAATGTCGTAAGTTTAACATGCCAGTTTCCTCACGATTGTTTTCCGTCACCGTTTTGAGAGCAGTAGTAATGAAATTATTTACACGAAGTAAAGCGTCAGCTTGGGATCGAATCCACGCCCTACACCTCGTAGGTCGGAGCCCTTACCTCTGGTCGAGCTCCTCTGCTCTCCATAAGCCCTTTTTTTTGTTTGGGTGGGAAATTATCAAATAACTTCTCCCGCTCTGGGCGGAGTAGGAAGGTGTGTCAGACTTTTACTGACTAAAACGCACCGTGTTCCTTCAGTTGCCTGTGCCAGGGCCACGGTAACTCTTTCGAACGATCCGCGATCCTGGCAGGCATCGGCCCTATTGGACGCCGTCAGTTACTGCTGACATCTCTTTGAGGCGCGCGTGGAACACAACGCGCCGTCGACCCGGACCTGGTCCTTACCGGACGGCGAACTGCCCATTGCTCGCCGTCTGCAAGCCCGCGCCTACGGTGGCTTGACTTCCGACACTCCATAAGCCCTTAAAATTGAATTGCGACGAATTTATCCAAATTACTCACAGTCACAGATCAACAGTAAATTCACACGCGATTTCACTCTATAATAAACCTCCCAAATGACGTAAACATATACTAATCATTATTTGTTTATCCACAGCTCAACGAGGGAGCGGCTCTCGTCTTCGCAGATGAACTCAGACAGACTCTTGACAGATATCTGTTCGGGATTTGCCCGCAGAGCTTTAAGGTAAGTCTTGTTTGTAAATAAAGGTGCCATTTGTTGTTAGTCTTTGATGAGGGAAGGTTCTAGGTTGATTGAGGGTTTGATGTAAATAAAAATTATTAGGATCGGGTTTGAAGACGAGGCTGTATAACTGTCTCACTACACGAGAAAAGCCTCGTCTATACAACGTGTAACGTTAAATGCGCAAAACCTGAAAATAGTTTGTTCAGAATAACGAGCAGAATCAATATTGAACCACTTTTTAATATAGGTCACATTTTTCAAAAAAATCTTCATTAATAACGTTGCCGTGTCTATGTATTAATAATACGTAGGTCAAGCAAGCCATCACATGCGTAAGCCCGCCAAAATAGGTAAAAAAACACAAATTGTTGTCGACCAATAATAATAGCTTTTATTTCAATGCAAATACGAATCTTCCATACATTCGCATTTAACGTTACACATTGTAAAATATTATAAATAGGTAAAATTTATCAGTAAGTTTGTATGTAGGGGATAATCTGTGGAACTACCAGTCGGATTTGAAAAGTTCTATTTGCTTTTGATACCTCAATTCTTGAGGAAGGCTATAGGCTGTTTGACATCACGCTAGGACCCTTAGGAGACAAGCAAAAAGAAAAAAACTAAGGGAAAACGAAGTAATAGCGCGGGCAGGTGATGCTTTGCGACGGGGTGGGAGGGGGAATAAGTCAGTCAAAATTCTAGTCTCATATTATACAACGTGTAACGTTAAATGCGCAAAACCTCAGACAGCCCAACTGATTTTTAATTCAATTGACCTATTTCACAGAGACAATAAGTCATTAAAAAAATTGTAAAGGTTTTATGTGCTGTTTTAGTTTTACTGACCATTCTGATCTTTTCTTGCGTCTGCGACGACGCTTTACCGAGGGAGGAGTCGTCACCGGGCCGCTGCGCCGCGTTGATATTGGCTTGCTTGACCTATTAATAAATAGACACGGCAACGTTTTTAATGAAGATTTTTTGAAAAATGTGACCTATATTAAAAAGTGGTTCAATTAATTCTGCTCGTTATTCTGATCAAACTATTTTCAGGTCTTGCGCATTTAACGTTACACGTTGTAGTTATAAAACGGTGCGTTAATCACTACAATACGCTTCCTTAGTGCTGGTTAGCTACTTCCGCCGGTCGATTCTGTAAAAATCTCAACGTGAAAACTTGCGTGGAGTGAGCTGTCAGTGTCATCCCACCGATGCTAGGGATTGACCAAGCAAACATTAACAATCATAATCGAGATTTTAATAATATTTTTTATGCTAATTCTATTCGACTCGTCAGGGCTAGTCTAGGAAAAAAAGAAAAAAAAACAACATTGAAATTCTGAGTGAGTTTCTGTTTTGCTATTTTATTTTAAAACCCCACAAAATAGTAATGTTTTGACAAATAAAATATTAACGTTGAAATGATAATAAAATGTTCTATGGAATCTGGATGGATCTATGGAATTAGCTTAAAAATATTATCAAAATCTCGATTATGTTTGTAAATGTATGCTTGGTGCTTGGTCCTAGTATCAGGTGGGATGACACTGACAGCTCACTCCACGCTCACTTCACCTAAGTTTTCACGGTGAGATGGTTACAGAATCGCAAGGCAGATCATGCTAAGTTCGACCTATTCTGTTGTGTATAGTGTCAATCCCTAGAATAAGGTGGAAACACAATTGGGTAGTTGCATGATATTGAATACTATAATTATATTCTAGTAGATAATAAATATCCACACATGTAATACAATAATAGAATTCGAAATCAAATTTGAAATCGGTCGAAAAATAAAAAACTTATAACTTATAGAAACTTTTTGTCTATCTCTTTCTCGCAAAACGAAGTTTTGCATGTAATTTATATGGCGATACTGAACTATGACGTCACAATTCAGTATTTCCCTCTCTGTCTAATTGAGAGTTTTGAACGCTCATATCTTTTCAATTTTTAAAAATATTAAAAAACTGTTTATACCAAGCTATTAGTGAGGTAAAAAAGCTTCAATTTAAATAATAAAAAAAAATTAGTCAACTCGCGGATTCTCACTTCATTTAAGATTTCACGGAAAGATTTTTACAGAGTGGATCGCCAGATTTCCTTACGACCGTCCTCCAGCGCTGTCTCTTATGGTGGGTCCACACGATACAGACTTTCATACAGACTTCTATAGAATTTTGTCTGTGCGACTTTTTATCACACCGACATTTGTCTGTACTGCTTAGTTGCACAGACAAATTCTATAGAAGTCTGTATGAAAGTGTGAAAGACCCACTATTAGTTAACTTGAAATGAACCTAATTAAATTAAAAAAATACGCTTTGATTATTTCAAAACTGCCGTGTGATCCTGTAACCATCTCACCGTGAAAGCTTGGGTGAAGTGAGTGTGGAGTGAGCTGTCATTCGCTAGGGATTAACACTATTAAGTGCTCAATTTACTGATGATTTCACGGTGAGATTTTTACAGAATCGACCGGCTGTATCATATGTTATCAAAATCAGGCCAATGCCACACATTTAAAAATTTCCATCTAAATGTTCTTTATTAGCTAGTTCTACCACACAGTCACGACCTAATAAATAAATAAGTATTAGGTCAAAGTGAGCCCAGAATACATTCATAAACACCGTGTTCGTATGTTCAACTAATAAAATATGGGTTATACATAACCAGAGGCGGCGTAAGGCGTGGGCGACGTGGGCCATCGCCTAAGGCCTCGCGCTCCTAGGGGCCTCGCTCCTCGAAGGCAGGACGACCAAATACTTTGTCGCGTTTAAGCTCACGAAAAATATTATTCGTCATATAACAATAACCCTTACACTTACCAAATTCTTTTTTATTTCGGCTAGCACCATTTGCGTTAACTACGAGTATTATGGGGAACCACCGTCGGGCTAGTGCCAGTAGTTTCTAAAAATTTGTATGGAACCCCTGCACCAACCACCCGCTTTTTTGCTCTTGCTAAGAAACAGACTTAATAAGACTTATTTTGTAAGTACGAAAATTCAGTTTATAAATTCCTACCCATTAATATTAAGTAAATAATTAGCTGATTTTATATATGTTATCCCTATTTGTTTATTTAAATTGCTTATGGATATATGATCCTAAAGATGTAAAACTTGCATCTTTTATACATATTTATTTTTTGTTTGTATTATCCAATGTCCACGCTCATTTCTGTTCTTAGATTTTTTTTCATACCGTGCCAACCTCTAATTAAAACATCACTAAAACTTTAAACACTTTCATTGTTTCCTACCTATAATAATTTATGTATAGTCTTTTTGTAGCTTTTTGATTGTCCATAATAACTAAAAATTATTAGTTTCTAATAATTGATATTCAAATCAAATCCAAATTGTTGTTCAAATCCATCTTTTTGTGTTACCAGAGGGCCTCGCAAAATGTATGTTGCCCACATGAAATTTAGGTCTTGCCCCGCTACTGTACATAACACATTTGGACGCAGTTACACAATAAGGATCCATTCCACACAGTCACTTTAGAGATATTAACGTTTGAAGTTTGGAAGATATTTCTTTATTGGTATTCATTTTTAAATTAATTGAAAGTAATGAACAAATTGTAATTACGCAAAAATAATCCAGACTCCTTGATTCGTTTTACTTAATTGGTTGGTAATATTGGCTATGAACCAGGAAGGTTGGATTGTCCAAGGTGATTTTATTTTAACGTGCCATTCATGTGGGTTAGTTCTGAAGTTGTTAAAAAATCATAGACAGTTGTTGTTTTGGCTTGGATCTTTTTTACTGGCCGACAGTACTGATATTTAGCATCAGTTTGGTGCACTTAACTCATTTTTGACCATGTTGTGGATTGGATCCTTTTCGTTTAACTATGTCCATTTATGCGACTGTGTGCGTTCGCGCAGCGGAATGTTGTTGAATTTAAAGATTTTAATTATGCAGATATTTAGTGTATGACGTCGTATAATTGTGTATGGTAAAAAAAAATTTGTGCACGCAGTCATTGTGGATAAATTCACCAAAAACTGATTCCGCTGGGCGAACGTTGTCCTGGCGGAACTTTTTTTAATCCATAGACTTTAGAAGAAAAGAGATGTGTCCAAAAATTAGTGTGTATTTGTGTGTAATTGTGTATGTATGAATAAAATTAGTGCATGCATAAACTTCGGAGAAATTCAAGTTTCCGCTGCGCGAACGTTTGGCCATTAGCTAGTTTTCATATAAAGCGCTTACATAGATGGCTGTAGATTTTTACATACGTTGTTTTGAATTTGTTTATATTTGTTTAAAAAACAGATTTAGAAAAAATTGTAGGGCTTAAAAGATAAAAATATAAACGTAAAATACGCTTATTAGGTCTTAATTCTTAAAGTATGCACTTTGGGGTCTAGATTTTCACGTTTATACAAACCTTGTAAGTGTCTGCAACATGTTGCCAAGTATCAATGATGTTCCGTTAGTAATTAAAGAGTTATAGGACAATTTACCATGAATAGATCACTGTTTACAAAGCAGTCAAATATCACGACGTTCTAAAGGAATTGTATGGTAAAATGTATGCTAATAATTAGTGTATTCATTCAACTATTCACATGCAAAATTTCATGTCATTAAATTCAGTAATTAAAGAAAAACAATTATAATACTGACGAAGCATCGAAAACCTACATAACCCGACCAAGTTCGGATGGCTACAAAAAAGCGGCCGTGCAATATATTTAGGTAACATCCCAAAATTTACAGTATAATACCGGTATTGAATTGGTATAGGTGATAACACAATAATTGTTGTTTCGATATAATTTATAGGTCATTTATTTTTGTACACCTACTTTTTTAAATGTATTTGACTATGACATAAAGTAGGTACTATTTACGTAGGTACTTTATTTAAGTATGCGCTTGAGACTTGAGATATAATCTAGATATATTATTTAAGACAAATAAAATTCATACAGCTAATTTCTATTGAAGATTTCACGGATCAGGATTCTAACTATAGACCCCTTAGGGAAGTTAAATAATTACCACACGTAAGTACTACTGTTTAGGTAAATATTTATCATATAGCTTATTACACTACTTAACCAATGGACTAGGCATGCACGAGCGTTCCCCTTTGCAACTTTAGTGGATCAAACAATCTAATAACTTAAAAAAAACTACTTCTTGAATCGATTTTTTAATTGATGTAAGCCGTTGTACTGGTAGTGACTTATGTATGTGAGCGTGTTCCCCCGCACCCCACCAAAATATGCAGAATTATTTTGTTCGAAGCGGTACGCTTAAGGCTATTCCTTTGGTTAAATAGTCTAGTATTGTAGTTGTGAATTGATCAAAAATATTCTACTGTGAAAAAATAGACAACGCGCTGCGCGCAACGAGCGATAGGCGGCTTCCCGCTTGAAACGGTACTTCCATCCTTGAAGAAAAGAGAGGGCAATATGTTTTCATTAGCCGCGGCCCGCGCGTATTCGTTTGCTGTTGAACTTGAACCTGATTTTGTTTTATTCCCAGTCACAAACAAATGTGCAGTCAAGGACAATGTGCGTATGCGCTGTTGTTTTGCTATGCATCGCCAATTTATATATATAACGTTATAGTGTAACAGTGAAGCTTAACATAATTATGTAGTAGGTATATTGAGTGAGTGATAGTGAGAAGCTGATAACAGATATAAGGTAAGATTTTATAATAAATTAATAGCTATACACTTATTCATTTACGTAGTTTATTAGGCAGATAAATTATAATACAATTTTATATTACAAATTTTGTAATTGTGTTATGTTAACATTGGACAGACACCATAAACCCAAGTTAATATCTACGGATTGATCTAATCCTATATGTATTTACTTAAATTCGTAATAATAAATTATACTAGACATACATTATAATAAAATCGTAACAAAGTAGATGTTTTTCCTGGTTAAAGACAAACTACTGAATAGAAAATTACAGAATAACTACTGAATTAACTAAACGACCGACCAGATTGTAATGTTGAAAAGAAATATTGTTATTAAATAATCACCTTATATTTATTACCTATATGTAATGATATACGTATAAGGCAGATTTATATTAGCTACTTTCTTTTTGTGGGATTATGTGTAGAGATGGCAATAACGGCTGTTTTTCAATAATTAATTATGCATATGATTCTATATCACTAAGACATACTCCCCTTAAAAGGAAAGCAACTAATAAAGTAAAGTAAAGTAAGTTATTATTAAAAAAATATTTTTCATTCAAGAAATGCAATTGTTTAATTTTTCCTAACGCTTGTGTACGCAACTGTACCATATTAATAAATACTATATTGGAAGGTTAAGAACGTTTCTTAGATGTATGGCACGGCCGCTTTTTTGTAGCCATCCGAACTTGGTCGGGTTATGTAGGTTTTCGATGCTTCGTCAGTATTATAATTGTTTTTCTTTAATTACTGAATTCAATGACATGAAATTTTGCATGTGAATAGTTGAATGAATACACTAATTATTAGCATACATTTTACCATGCAATTCCTTTAGAACGTCATGATATTTGACTGCTTTGTAAACTGTGATCTATTCATGGTAAATTGTCCTATAACTCTTTAATTACTAACGGAACATCATTGATACTTGGCAACATGTTGCAGACACTTACAAGGTTTGTATAAACGTGAAAATCTAGACCCCAAAAGGCATACTTTAAGAACTAAGACCTAATAAGCGTATTTTACGTTTATATTTTTATCTTTTAAGCCCTACGATTTTTTCTAAATCTGTTTTTTAAACAAATATAAACAAATTCAAAACAACGTATGTAAAAATCTACAGCTCTCTATGTAAGCGCTTTATATGAAAACTAGCTAATGGCCAAACGTTCGCGCAGCGGAAACTTGAATTTCTCCGAAGTTTATGCATGCACTAATTTTATTCATACATACACAATTACACACAAATACACACTAATTTTTGGACACATCTCTTTTCTTCTAAAGTCTATGGATTAAAAAAAGTTCCGCCAGGACAACGTTCGCCCAGCGGAATCAGTTTTTGGTGAATTTCTCCACAATGGCTGCGTGCACAAATTTTTTTTTACTATACACAATTATACGACGTCATACACTAAATATCTGCATAATTAAAATCTTTAAATTCAACAACATTCCGCTGCGCGAACGCACACTATGCGACTGCCTCGTTAGATTACTGCTAAAGCTACGCTTGCCGCAGTCGTTTTCGATCGCTTACCCCGCCATGCTCTTTTTCTAATCAACAACGTCAATAACGCAATGAATCAAAATGAAAGTCATTGCTACTTATAGTGTAGTTGAAAGCATGAATTTATTTCTCATCACAAATATTGTTGTGGACAGGAAGTACTATATAGGCTAAATATTGAAATATATATTTTATATTTAAATATATTTAATAATAATTATAGTATAATATATTTAATAATAATTTATTATATTTAAATATATTTAATAATAATTATAGGCTTAATATTTGTGAGAGACTAGTGCCCGAAAATGGCATAAAAGACCTGTGTTACGGGCAGAACACTTACCTACCTCTGTTACGGGTTACCAGAAACTTATAGTGTGTTACTTAAGTACAAAGACAATAAAAAAAACGACGGGTTGCACTCCGGGAGTGCCGGCAGAAGTGAAAACTTAAATATTAACGTTGTGCATTTTTTATATTTTGGAATGGTTAGGGAATAATTTTGCACGAATTGCTTTAATTATCAGTATAAAAGTACTATCATTTATGTCGTAGAATACAATATTTATTTATTGCGTCGAGCCATCAGCTGTCACCATTCATGGATGCGCGTGGCACGCTGTAACATAAACACACACGAACATTCGCGCAAGCGCCCTGCGCCGCTTAAACGTAACAGCAGGCGCAGGCATACATTTTCGCCGCGCCGTAGAAAGAGAGGGGGATACTTACTCTCCTAGTCTCCTACTACGCCGCGCCGGCTGTCTACTCACCATCCGTCTTACGAATTTTCGATCAGGGTCACGTGTCCTGACGCGAGTTTTACATTTTTTACCCGTTACAAAAAAAGTGTACAACGCCGCTAAAGAAGTTTTCACTTCAAAAATGTTAGCCTTTATTCTGTGCCGCTGCTAGGCAAACGCTTCCCCTTTTTCGTTCCAAAACTCCCTATCTTGTGCGATCTTTGGCCATGTTGACACTGCAAACGTTATCAGATCGTCACACTACCTTCACCGTGGTCTACCACGAGGGCGATGTCCTCCCTCAGACGTCCAGTGAGTGGCGATCTTTTCCCATAACTCCGGGTGCATTCGTGAGACATCACCGTGACTCCCCTTTAACATAAGACTCAAAAACTTGCCAAAATATGCGCTTATGATAATGTGTGTATGATGAATGCTACACAACATAATACAACGATCATCATCTGCCTAGCCTTTTCCCAGCTATGTTGGGGTCGGCTTCCAGTCTAACCGGATGCAGCTGAATACCAGTATTTTACATGGAGCGACTGCCTATCTGACCTCCACAACCCAGTTACTGGATAATACGATACCCCTAGGTAAGACTGGTTGTCAGACTTTCGGGCTTCTGACTACCCGTAACGACTGTCAAAGATCTACGAATGACAGCCGGGACCAACGGCTTAACGTGCTTTCCGAGGCACGGAGGGGTCTCAGTATGTAAAGATGGTCACCCATCCACAGACCAACCGCAGCAAGCGTAGCTTAACCTGATCGATCGACCTGTGCGGCTGTTATTATTAAGCCACGGGCCCACACAACATAATACAACGATATTTACTCAAATTCTAAATATAACTACGAAAATTGTTTTCACTTCGCAGTTAGTGGAAATACTGAAATTATAATCGGGGAGTACCGAGTGCGTCAAGCCGTCAAATATCCGTAAATGTGTTTGCGTTACGAATTTAAGCAGCTTGAGTAATTGTTTATGTACAGACGCCAGCACATCAAGCTGTCAGATTTTCCCAATCAACTTTGAACCTTATGTTTTAGCGATAAAGTTGAAAATCTATTAAAGAAATCTGACAGATTGTAGTAGCTTGATGTGCTGGCGTCTGTACACTCGGTGCTAAATTCAGTCAACCTAAGCTGTTGTATACAGCAAGGGTTTTTAATTGCACGTGTGTTTTCTTTTAAAACTATGTTAATTCGGAACAGCCGGTCGATTCTTTAAAAATCTCACCGTGAAATCATAAGTGAAGTGAGCTTGAAGTGAACATTATCAATAGTGTTAATCCCTAATGACAGCTCACTTCCCGCTCACTTCACCTTAGTTCTCAGGGTGAGATTTTTACAGAATAACACTGCAGAAAGTGCATGAGAAACCGAAATCTTGGACGATCGTTTGCAGTATCTGTGCCCACAAATACTACTTACTTCCATAGACATAATTTGTTTAATCGAAAACCCCAATAAAACTGCAATAAATAACTTGCCCCAATAGATAAGGACAGGATCGAGCTGAAGACCTAATTCCACCGTTTACTGCCTCGAAAATTAGCGAGACAGCAATTTAATAAACAAAAATACTTCACAACATTTCTGTGATCTGCTGCAACAACTCCGGATAATTTTCGAATTGTTTATGACAGATAATTCTAACCTAACCACCGAGTCGTGAAAGTTCCGCCATTAGGTTTGCCAAATAGCAATGGAGCGCATAATTTTAGGTGTTAAACAAACCGACAGAATACGAAACACCACGCTGCGCTCCAAAACGGGCATCCTAGACGTAGGCAAAAAGGCTGCCAAGCTGAAATGGAATGGTCACCTCAGGCGCATGCACAATGACCGCTGGGCAATGGTTTCCAAACGTTGGGTGCCTGAGGATGGACAGCGCCACCGCGGCTGGCCCAAGAAGAGGATGCGTGTGAGTAGGCAGTGACCTATCACTGCTGGCCGTAGTCGAGTCTATGGTCGGCAGCGAGGAGTCCTGGGACGCGGTGGTTTCCTTCTGCGAAACAGTCGTCTCGCAGAAGGAGGCTGCGGAAAGGGAGAGGGAGATCTCGTCCCCTCACCCGGCCCGCAGCAGGCGCACCGGGCGTCGGTGGAGGGCGGACAACGCCCTCTTCCAGGCCCCCTAAATGGTCCCCCACACATCGGGACCCGAGGCGGCGGCGCGTAGTGTTCCACGCGCGCCCCTCTTAGACGTCACGGGGGGAGTTTAACACCTCACTCCCCCCCCCTGACACGAGGAGGCCGCAGGTGCGGGCCAGCACCAGCCGGGGGTTGCGGAAGTATCGTTCGTTCCCGCGACCCCCGGCGTAGGTGAGAGAGGGAACACCGGAGTGGTTTTTAGTCAGTAAGAGTCTGACAGACCCCGCCGCCCGCCCCAGGGCGGCGGACATCCATGAGGATTTTCCACCCAGAAATAAAAAAATAAAAAAGTAAGCGGATGCGAAACGACCTACACGCGTACCGCAAGGGTTGGATCGAGATGGCTCTAGTAAAGGACGCTTGGAATGATTTGGGGGAGGCTTTTGGTTATCAGTGCAGGCAAAGTAACTCAGTTCCAATTTGAATACGAGTATGAGGGGGAAGGCTGCAGGTAGCTCTTAGACTTGTATTGATTATTTTAATGACTATATTACTGTAGACACATACTCGTATTCACTGGATGCGGGAAGCACAGAACTGACGTGCTATTCTGTAACCATCGCGCCCTGAAAACTCGGGTGAAGTGAGCGGGGAGTGAGCTGTCGTTAGGGATTAACACTATTGACACTGCTCACTTCACTTATCACTGTGAGATTTTTACAGAATCGAACGACTGGTTCAAGTGGAGGTGCTTGGGGGAGACCTATATCCAGTAGTGGACGTCTTTCGTTTTCTTTCGTGGAAGCGCATAGGTAGCCCGTAGACATGTATTGATGATTTTAATTATTATACAACGTGTAACGTTAAATGCGCAAAACCTCAGACACCCCAACTGATTTTTAATTCAATTGACCTATTTCAGAGAGAAAATAAGTCATTAAAAAATTGTAAAGGTTTTATGTGCTGTTTTAGTGTTGCTGGCCATTCTGATCGTTTCTTGCGTCTGCGACGACGCTTTATCGAGGGAGGAGTCGTCACCGGGCCGCTGCGCCGCGCTGACATTGGCTTGCTTGACCTATTAATAAATAGACACGGCAACGTTTTTAATGAAGATTTTTGAAAAATGTGACCTATATTAAAAAGTGGTTCAATTAATTCTGCTCGTTATTCTGATCAAACTATTTTCAGGTTTTGCGCATTTAACGTTACACGTTGTTTTACTGTAGACACATAAGTATCCACTGGATGCGGGAAGCACAGAACCGTTTGAAGTGGAGGTGCTTGTGGCCTATATTCAACAGTGGACGTATTTCAGCTGAAATGATGGGGTGAGGGCCATAATCCACCACGCAGGCACAGTGCGGATGTCACACGTCCTCGAATTTTAAGCTATTGCATAGCTTTTATCTCGGGCTTTGAGCGCGGCGACCGAATCAAGAAATTCCGTAACGAAAAAAAACCTAACACCCCCCCCACTCCGACCGGCACAGCGGTGCGGCGTTGAAAGCCGTGCATCGTCTGTATCGCTACACACGCGCGTTTGCATCCCGTCTGTATCGCTACACACGCGCGTCTGTATTTATACAGGTGTGCAAAGGTCGACAGGCTGCGTCTGACTTGCGTGCGTATCACGTCTGTATCGCTACAAACGCGCGTCGACGGCGCGTTCAAAAAACGTGGTGTGCATAGGCCCTTAGTTTTACTGGCCATTCTGATCGTTTCTTGCGTCTGCGACGACGCTTTACCGAGGGAAGAGTCGTCACCGGTCCGCTGCGCCGCGCTCACATTGGCTTGCTTGACCTATTAATAAATAGACACGACAACATTTTTAATGAAGATTTTTTTGAAAAATGTGACCTATATTAAAAAGTGGTTCAATTAATTCTGCTCGTTATTCTGATCAAACTATTTTCAGGTTTTGTGCATTTAACGTTACACGTTGTATATTTATGTCTGTAATCTATATGGTGTACATAATAAAGAGTATTCTATTCTATTCTATTCTAATCAGCCTATAATTTTCCCTTTGCTGGGACACAGGCCTCCTCTCTGTGAGAGGAAGTGGGCCGTAATCTACCACGTGGGCCCAGTACCTTTGATATTCGTTCTAGGACATGCCGGTTTCGTCACGATGATTCCTTCACCGTTTTGTGAGCAGTGGTGATGAAATTATTCATACAGGTTAAAATTGAAAACATGCGACAAATCGAAATGAGAGATTTTACTCATCATTGTGAACAACTTTTACTATGAGATAAAACCTGAAATCGCGAAAAAAAAATCAGCTGTTCCCTACATTTATGTTCGCATAACTCGTCAAAATGTAGGGAACAACTGATTTTTTTTTTCGCAATTTCAGGTTTGGTCCCATGGTAAAAGTTGTTCATAATGATGAGTACAATCTCCCATTTCGATTTGTCGCATGTTTTCAATTTCACCCTGTATAGGGTGACTGGTAATTAGTGACCAATACTTAAACACATGATTCTACTCATAACAAACAACAAACAAGTTTTATAATGGGACAAAAATTGAAATGACGAAAAAAAATCAGCTGTTCCCTACATTTTGACGACTCGTACGAACATAAATGTAGGGAACAGCTGATTTTTTTTTTCGCGATTTCGGATTTGGTCCGATAATAAAAGTTGTTTGTAATGATGAGTAGAATCATATATTTAAGTATCGGTCACTAATTACCAGTCACCCTATACAGCGTGTAACGGAAAGGGGGTATCAACCCTGAAGGAGGTGAATGTGCTCATGAAACTCAACAACTTTCCCCAAAGAACATAGGTCGAAATATGAAAAAAAAATTTGGCCCTCCCATAGTAAATCAATCATCTGGTAGTCAGTTTTGTAAGGGAGGGTCAAATTTTTTTTTCATATTTCGACCTATGTTCTTTGAGGAAAGTTGTTGAGTTTCATGAGCACATTCACCTCCTTCAGGGTTGATACCCCCCTTCCGTTACACGTTGTATAAAGTAAAGCGCTTGTCTGGGTTCCAACGACCTACAAGTCGTAAGTCTCGGTCGTTACCACTGGGCTTGTATAAGTCATTGCCACTAAGCTACCACTGCTCTACAACTTGACATTCACCTGCAAATTTCGCGAGCTCATTTTACTTTTTTTGGGTTGCCAGATAATGATTCCAAAAAGGTATTAAAAGTTTGTATTGTCATATAAGTAAAATGAATAAGATATTACATATTTTTCACCCTAGGCAAACATAGAACGTGAGGCCAAGTTAGGGCAATTTACGGTATGTACAGACGCCAGCACATCAAGCTACTACAATCTGTCAAATTTCTTTAATAGATTTTCAAGTTTATCACTATATCATTACGTTCAAAGTTGATTGGGAAAATTTGACAGTTTCAGGTAGCTTGATGTGCTGGCGTCTGTGCTTTGATGCCTTCGTGGAACAGTCCCTTTTTCTTGCCAATTCTTGCCTTCCTCTTAGTTTTAATGTCCACTGTACAAAGCGGATAGAAGTGTGAGAAATCACAATATTATCACACAGTCTCGTTGGTTCCAGTTGCCGCTGAAGGGTAAGAACATCACCACGGTCCCCTGCGACGTGGACATTGATCAGCAGGAATTGGCTGGCAGGCGAGTGTTTTTTTTTTTTTTTTTACTGATCTAAGACAAAACTTTTTTTTTTAAATATAGTTAGGCTCATTATATGTAGTTAGGTATTTGTTAGTCTCCCATCCCGGTTAGTCGTTGCTGTTGATAGAATTCTACAGCGTATACGACAGTTGACACACGGTTGCATTGAATTCAGTTTTTCCAAAGATTAGAAAAGTCTTACAGCTTCCACACGTACATGTAGAAATAGCCGGCAACCTATCGTCCAAATAAAAATGTATCCTGCCGTGCGATTCTGTAACCATCTCACCGTGAAAACTTGGGTGAAGTGAGTGTGGAATGAGTCGTCAATAGTGTCAATCCCTAGCATCAGCATGCCTCACAGCTCACTCTAAGCTCACTTCACCTTAGTTATCACGGTGAGATTTTTCCAGAATCTACCGGCTGTTTCAGCATTGGTTTTAGTAGTTTTTTTTCCTTTACAGACTGGCCACCCTAGCACTCCGCGCGCATACAGCCGCGCGGTCTGACTGCAGCCGCCTTGGCGCCGCTCTCGCCAACACGCTTGGTGATCTCGCGCGTACTGCTGCCAACAGACAGCTTTTAGCTGCAGGTAAAGCTATGGTTTCCTAGAGTCCGTCTCGCGAAAGAGGTCCCGCGGCAATAAGTGGAACTAATTATTATTCAAAATCAAAATCAAGTCAAGTCATTTATGCAAACTAGGCTGAGAATCAGCACTTTTCGAACGTCAAAATTACAAAAGACAGTCCCCCAAAACGCCCACCCTTCACACTTTATTATATAGTTAGCAACATTCCTACAACAACTCTTCTACCTCACACACCTTTCTATATTTAAGATTGTGCATTTTACAAACCAGTGCCTGTAATATATTGTTGATATAAATAAATAGATAAATAAAGATTTATGTCTCCGTCGCAAGCATGTGGCGCCGCGTCTTCGAGACTCCTTTCGTGAAACGGACTCTAGAAGAGTGGTTCATGGTAGCATAACTGTAGACTCCATATGCTTTAACAAATTATTATTATCATCATAGGACCCGTACGACAAACAATATACACAAACAGCCGGTCGATTCTGTAAAAATCTCACCGTGAAATCATAAGTGAAGTGAGTACTTAATAGTGTCAATCCCTAGTATTACGGAATGACAGAGTTCACTTCCCGCTCACTTCACCTAAGTTCTCACGGTGAGATTTTTATAGAATCGACCGGCAGGAGTCTTAATTTGTTAGTTAAGTCTTTTGTTCATATAATTAAGTTTTCCCTGACTCTCCTAGTTTGCCACCAGTTTGTAAATATCTAGGTTGTAATGTGTGAAAAATGTATTGGGTAATATATTTGTTATTTCTATTTATTTTTAATATGCTACTATTTGTATTATTACAAAATAAAATAAAAATAATATTACCGAATAAAATACAGTTTCTCTTGCAAATTCCTTTTAGCTATTTCTTTGGAAGCACAACAAAGTATAACAACGAGGTGAAACGAATGGCTGTAATATTCCGACGGTGAATTACCAATAATCCACGGTTAGGAGGTTGAACGTTAACATGAACACGATTCGTTTCCCTCGGTATTTCAGAGAACTTGTTGGAACGATCATAAACTGTTACTAACTCGTGATCGTATCTCTATCTGTTACTTAAGTTATGAACTAGATTTCGCCATGTTTGCTCACTTTGCATTTCTCGAATCGAGCCGTAAGAACTAGCAACACGTGTACATGTGCCTACCTACAGAAAAACCAGTGGCAAATTTAATTTCAGCAAATAAACATTATCAAAATCAAAGTCAATCAAATTAGGTTGAGAAATAGCACTTTTTGAACGTCAAAATTACATAAAACAGTCCCCTAATACGCCCGCCCTTTACCCCTTCCTAGTGTTTTCATTAGGAAGAAGAAGTGGCGCAACAAACCCCAGCAGTACAGCTGACTGTACAGTTAAAAAAAAAAACTTGCTTCTATACAATAATAGGTATGCAAAGTAATTAACATTACGAGACACAGAACATTCATTACATAACATCTCCAAAAGGCTAAGCAGAGGTGTATCTACAACGTGTAACGTTAAATGCGCAAAACCTGAAAATAGTTTGATCAGAATAACGAGCAGAATTAATTGAAACACTTTTTAATATAGGTGACATTTTTCAAAAAAAAAATCTACATTAAAAACATTGCCGTGTCTATTTGTTAATAGGTCAAGCAAGCCAATATCAGCGCGCCGCAGCGGCCCGGTGACGACTCCTCCCGCGGTAAAGCGTCGTCGTAGACGCAAGAAACGATCAGAATGGCCAGTAAAACTAAAACAGCACATAAAACCTTTACAGTTTTTTCAATTACTTATTTTCTCTCTGAAATAGGTCAATTGAATTAAAAATCAATTGGGGTGTCTGAGGTTTTGCGTATTTAACGTTACACGTTGTATATTAAAACCACATTTTATCGGTCATGATTAAGTCCCGTGTAATACAATGTGAGTCTTCATAAAGTGCACATATTAAAAAGGGTGAAAATATTAACAATTTTATCGACGGAAAAAATGTCAAAAAAAAACTAAAAAAAAAAATTATTTTTTTATGGGCTTTTAATTTTTTTTATTCTCGTCTTGGTACCCCATGCAAACAAACTGTTACTACTTTTAAACTAAATGTGATATTAAAACAAAACAAAATTAATAATGATCTCTAATAATAGGCCGAGCTAATAAAGCCATAATTTTTTGAAAAATAAACCTCATAAATTAATTATTAATGATTGTTTGAAGAAAATTTACCATTTTTCTACCAATTTTTGCAATAAATGTAAAATTTATCAAAAAAATGTCCCCTTTACCCTACTTTTTTCTTATTTTATGTTATTCTACATCGTATTAGCTATTTTTTGGTAAAAATCCCATGGTTGTAGCTAAGACACAACATTTGCTATCAGAGGCTAAAAAAGAGGCTCACCGGGTGTGTTATTAATTCGAAAGGATAAATTACTTTCTTATGAAGGCTATGTGATTCATAAAACAAAGAAGCGTAGGTTAGGTTAATCAAAATCATTTATTATTTCACATGAAACTTAAAACTAATGCATTAATTGCTCAAAATGTCCGCCACGCTGTTGTAAACACAAAAACGCGCGAAGGGAAATTTGTTGTGTGGCCCTTCTTATCATTTCGCGATCATTGCGAATACCATTCGCGCAGTTTATTATGCGATCTTGCAAATCAGCCTCGGTTTCGATAGGGGTGTTATAAACTCGTTGCTTCATTGTCCCCCACAAAAAGTAATCAAGTGGCGTCATGTCAGGCGAACGTGCAGGCCACCCTACGGGCCCTGCTCGGCCGATCCACCGGTTAGGGTAATTTTCATTAAGCAACGAGTTTATAACACCCCTATCGAAACCGAGGCTGATTTGCAAGATCGCATAATAAACTGCGCGAATGGTATTCGCAATGATCGCGAAATGATAAGAAGGGCCACACAACAAATTTCCCTTCGCGCGTTTTTGTGTTTACAACAGCGTGGCGGATATTTTGAGCAATTAATGCATTAGTTTTAAGTTTCATGTGAAATAATAAATGATTTTGATTAACCTAACCTACGCTTCTTTGTTTTATGAATCACATAGCCTTCATAAGAAAGTAATTTATCCTTTCGAATTAATAACACACCCGGTGAGCCTCTTTTGTAGCCTCTGATAGCAAATGTTGTGTTTTAGCTACAACCATGGGATTTTTACCAAAAAATAGCTAATACGATGTAGAATAACATAAAATAAGAAAAAAGTAGGGTAAAGGTGACATTTTTTTGATAAATTTTACATTTATTGCAAAAATTGGTAGAAAAATGGTAAATTTTCTTCAAACAATCATTAATAATTAATTTATGAGGTTTATTTTTCAAAAAATTATGGCTTTATTAGCTCGGCCTATTATTAGAGATCATTATTAATTTTGTTTTGTTTTAATATCACATTTAGTTTAAAAGTAGTAACAGTTTGTTTGCATGGGGTACCAAGACGAGAATAAAAAAAATTAAAAGCCCATAAAAAATTCAATTTTTTTTTAGATTTTTTTTGACATTTTTTCCGTCGATAAAATTGTTTATATTTTCACCCTTTTTAATATGTGCACTTTATGAAGACACACTGTAGGGGCAAGCCTATTGCGATTAACTGGGCACAAATCCAGACCCCGGGCACCTACTGAAAAAATCCCAATGGAATAAAAAACTAAACAAAACTCTGCCCGACCTGCAGGCTAATTGCGTAACACACTATCAGTGGCAATGGGTATTATTTTGACAGTTCAACAACATTCATTGCGTTATTTACGTCGTTGAGCAGACACATTTTTCAAACATATGGAGCAATGGATTACCAATATGCTTCAAAATGATTAAAATTGAGAGTAATAGTGTGTTAATACGCAATCAGAGTGCAGCCGGTCGATTCTGTAAAAATCTCACCGTGAAATCATAAGTGAAGCGAGCACTTAATAGTGTTAATCCCTAGCGAATGACAGCTCACTCCACGCTCACTTCAACCAAGCTTTCACGGTGAGATGGTTACAGAATCGCACGGCAGGACCTCTTGCTCACTATTACCGCTTCCGATTACTAGACCTACGAGGCAGTTCACTTAATAATTCTTCTTTATTCTTCACACAGCTGCAAGCAACGAGCAAAAGAAGCGGAAACTGTCGAAAAGCCAGAAAATGAAGATCCAAGCGAAGCAGAGGACAGCTCTTGCTGTTAAGAAGAAGGCTGCTGCCGTCGCAGCCGCGGCTGCCGCTAAGATGACCACTTAATTCAATTTAAACTAGCGACCCGCCCCGGCTTCGCACGGGTGCAATTTATGGAGAAACTGATAATTTTAGAGCCACTATTTCTCGTAAAAAGTATAGGATAAAAAATGGTTATTGTGGGTTATCCCTAAGAGATAGACATATACCATCGCGGACTTTTTTGTAGACCTTTTTAAGGTGTACAATACTGTAGTACATTATTTTGATCTATCTCGACGGGTTCAGCCAGCGTTTACAATGTAAGCGCAAAAAAATGTGTTTATTTACGACATCACATTAGAAACCTCTAAAATTATCAGTGTTTCTCTACTATATTATGCATGTATTATAGATATAAACCTTCCTCTTGAATCACTCTATCTATTAAAAAAACCGCATCAAAATCCGTTGCGTAGTTTTATAGATCTAAGCATATATAGGGACAGACAGACAGGGAAGCGACTTTGTTTTAAACTATGTAGTGATTATGTACAGACGCCAGCACATCAAGCTACCCGAAACTGTCAGATTTCTTTAATAGATACTCAATACTCAATATCTTTATTGCTTTACCATAATCTTTACCTGTTTTAGTGATACTTAAGTTACTTTTGTGGGAACAAGTTTTAGTTCACATAATAAATATAATCAAAGTCAGAAGGTTGCGAATTGAATCCTAACATTTTGCCTATCTATAGTTTATGCATTGTTTTTTCCTGCTAAATATACCTAAATATATTAGATTATTTTTATGTACCTGTAATTATATATTATAATTCTGTTTATTTATTTATATACATTGTTATTCTTTGGATAATTCTTATAGCTAAATTATTTGCTTTTTATTTCATTTTTATTTTTAAATTATATTATTTATTAATTTATTACCGTGTCATTAATATATTTTAAACATTTCTATAAATTGCGTGGTTAATTATTATTAATTATAATACTTTTTTGTTCCTATTATTTATGTTTATCATTTAAATATTCGTCTAAGGAGTAGTAGCATTTGTTAATAAGTATTTTTTAAGTTTTCTTATAAATATATTCAATTTTTCTTCTTTCTTTATTGTTTCAGATTCAGATTGTTTCAGATTTTCAACTTTATCGCTAAACTATAAGGTTCAAAGTTGATTTGGAACATCTGACAGTTTCGGATAGCTTGATGCGCTGGCATCTGTACGTCATTTTCATTATCGTCGCAGCTGGTCGATTCTGTAAAAATCTCACCGTGAAATCACAAGTGAAGTGAGCTTGAAGTGAGCAGTGTCAATAGTGTTAATCCCTCATGACAGCTCACTCCACGCTCACTTCACCCAAGTTTTCACAGTGAGATGGTTACAGAAACGCACGGCCGTCCAGTGAAAACCTCGTGATTGCAACAATAGTTATTTTACAGGGAAATATTAAATATTGAAAAATGGCCGTCAATGACATTCTCCGAGGCTTTCTTTCGAGGCATTAGAAGCATCTACCACTTTGTCTTTACCACTGCTCTTACACAATACATTAAAAAATATATACATAATATAAGGTTTTCACTGCTTGGCGACATTATACTGTGTATTTTATGTCGAGCTTCTACTGTCGAAAGTATTGTTAATCTTTAATAATATTATAATGTCTAGTCAGTTCATAAATCTCATAAGTATGAGAGGAAGATGAGAAATGAATAATATTTTTAATAGCACTGTGTGACCTAAACCCTCACTTAACCCTTGACTACATCGTGATGTAAAGCATCAACCAATACAATGCCATATTTTCGTTTCCACAGAGCACGGGGATTCCCCAATTGTTAGAGATATTCAACTCATTTTGTTCCCAGTAGATTCGTTCTGATTACATAAAGATGTAAATTTCCACCAGGCCATTTAAAAAATAAAAAGTATTTTTATGAATATATATTTTTTAAATATTTTTTCCTTACTATAGAGCTAATGTTACGTCCAAAGAAATTTAATTTTCTTAAAAAGTAAAAATCATGCAATTAAGGGTTAAATCATGCTTTTCGGTGACTTAAGTTGTCCATTTTTACACCACGCCCATTTTTGAGTGACTTAAATGCGGGTTTAGTTCACACGAGCTATAACATAATGTACGATACGTAAGTAGTCTGTTATTGTATGGCGTCTACGCTCGGGCGCTAATTTCACGGCGTGCAATAATAGACTACATAAGTCACTACATAACTACATAAGTTATCGTAATGTACAGACGCCAGCACATCAAGCTACCCGAAACTGTTAAATTTTCCCAATCAACTTTGAACCTTATGCTTCAGCGATAAAGTTGAAAATCGATTAAATAATGAAATCTGACAGATTGTAGTAGCTTGATGTGCTGGCGTCTGTACTATTAGAAGACTTTGCACTTGTACAAATAAAATTGATTCTATTCTACTCCTAATATTACTAGTCATTAGTGCTAGATTAAAACTATATTTAGGTAATTATTAATTTAAACTATGCACTGTAAATGTGAGAAAATTTTGCACAAATTAACTACTTCTGGATGTAATCTTATATGTACTAAGTATTATAATGTTAGGTTATTTATTAATGATATAAAAGTTTAGTTCCGTAATGTAATTACTTGGAAATAAAAATATTTTCATAAACGGTGTTTTTTATTCACATTATGGTGTTTATATTATACTGCATGATATTTTTTACCGTCTCCTAATTTTTACATGAATATGAACAACTTTTACTATGGAACTAACTCTGAGATCACGAAAAAATCAGATGTTTCATACATTTTGGTCAAGTAGGTATTGAACTTTTGTATTATACAGCTGATTTTGTTTTCGTGATCTCAGAGTTGGTCCCATAGTGAAAGTTGTTCATATTCATGAGTAGAACAGCCTATAACAATTTGGAGGCGGTAAAAAAATCATCCGGTATACTATGATTATAGTTAAGTGACCTATAAAAGTCAAAAATGTATCGTTAAACAGTCGCTAATAATCACTACATAACTTTAAGCAACGTTTATGAATAAATGGTACATATACAATTTTTAGGCGTAGTAACACGGCTCTACACCCACCATTTCCCTTATCATAGCACTAGATGTGACCAAGATATCATCATCATTTCCAGGTCTAGTTTTATCAGTAAAGGCATCCGGCGAGATTTCTGCGGCCCCTCTCCACTCCTGGTGAGTAGGGACGGGCGAATTTTTTTTGCACATTGCCTAGGTTTTCATTTGAGCATTCACACAAGAATAGAAGAGCTTTGTAGACTTCTGCAAAAAAGGGCGGAATGCAGGATGCAAGAACGAGGACCACGAGCTCGAAAATATTTGCAACTCTTTCGGATAGGTTCAATTTTGTTTTGAACATTCATTTAAAAACAGCACTTAATTTGTCGACACACGCGGAAAATTTCTAAAATTTGGAAAGCGTTGATGCAGGAGCAACCGAAGCGAGCTCAAAAATTTTCTCGCACCTTCGAAAGGTTAGGTTTTCTTTTGACCGTTTATGCAGAATAAGGAGTTACTTTGACTTATGCAGTAAAGCTTGATAATTCAGAGCGGAAGCTCAAAATTTTTAGGACGCTGTCTCGGGTTAGGTTTTCTAACTCAAAGCTGCCATTAAATTACTGAACATATTTTGTATTAAATTAATTAGAACGCAAATACTACCATTATAGTAGAAAATAAATAAACTGGCCACACTATTCTGTCATTTTCTGTAACTTAAAAACCTAGTCAAGAAAAAAAAACAGTCTGTCGTCGTCAAAATTGACAACTTCACCAAGTTCATTATAATAATATTTTCTGCAACCTGCAAAAATTGCACTCGCGTGCAATGTCAACAGAATTAAATAGTGTGTTACTCGTGATATGATCTGATATCAACAGCTTACGACACCCAACAAAACGCAGGTAAGTTTAAGCTACTAAATACGCCAAAAAACCCTATGTTTACATTATTTATTTGATAATTACTTGAATAAACAATAAATACTCGTGTCTTATCAGCTGCCTACAATACAGTGTAGCCTTTACCATTGTAAGCAATAAAAAACGCGATGCACACGACTGTTTTACGTAAAGAAAATCGGTCGATGTGGCCGTTTTCTTATCAAACCATAGTCACATAATACCGAATTACATGCAAGTAGTATGTGTGTCAATTTTATTGCGGATAAAATACTCAATCTCAAATTTCTTTAATGATTTGAGGTTAGAACAAGTACCTGTGCATTATCTTCGCTAGATTATTTAGATCTATAACCAGATGTTTTAACTTTGAAAATTTGCATTCATAAAGGACTCTTATGTACAAAAAATAATAATAGATCTGCAATTTAAAACACATACCTACTTATATGTATTTATATTTCTTGAAGTTGCATGCTTCATACTGGCAGCAACAATAAAACAGATACTATTTATGTTATCAAATCTTTTATTTTAATTTCAGGTTTTATTCTGTGAGATTTGGAGAAATATCTACAAAATATACAATAGACAATAAAACATGGACAAAGCCAGAGAAGAGGTTATAACTAGAAGTAATAAAAATAATGCTTTGGAAGATATTGTAAGAGAACATTGTTACTTTGAAATTAAATCAAAAACGGTTCTCTTCTACCATTTAAGTGATCATAATTATTTGTAAGTATTTAATTAATGACTTAAATTGTTCAAAATTTGCACAAAATACTTAAATAAACTAGTCCTCACATTAGGACATAAGGCTATATAACATCTGCATAGTAAAAAAAAAATATTGACACAAGAAATACTGGTATTTAGCTGCATCCGGTTAGACTGGAAACCGACCCAGTCATAGTTGTAAAAAGGCTCGGCAGATGATGATATCTGCCATGATAAAACCAACCCATAACCAAATTGAATAAAAGAGATCTATGATAGAAGAAATGCTGCACCACGAACCCTAAACAAATTGGGATCAGGGCAGAAAGATAAAAAAAAAACAGCTGTTCCCTACATTTATGTTCGCATAACTCGTCAAAATGTAGGGAACAGCTGATTTTTTTTCGTGTTCTCAGAGTTGGTTCCATAGTGAAAGTTATTCATATTCAAAGGTGGAACACCCTGTAAAAATTTGGAGCTCGTAAAAAAATGCACTCTGTATAAATTAGTAATTCTAAACCGCCATCTCTAATTTCAGTGAGACTGAAACCCAAAAGCCAAAGAAGAAAACATCGAAGCAAACAAAAAAACGCCAACGCACCATCAAAATAACAGAACTAAGAGCTGTCTACAACTGCAAGTCTTGCGGCTACCGCACAATGGACCGAGTCCTCTCCTCAAAACACAACTGTGATAGAAAACCAGCCAGATACGTACCCTGCACGAAATGTGACAGGAATAAGGCTCCAGAAGGATATCAGCAATGTTCTAAATGTTCCTATTTTACCAAAAACAAAGCTAGTTTGAAAGTTCATATGCGTATACACTCCCAAGGTACACCGTACAAGTGTACAGAATGTGAATATTCTGGAAGGGATTTAAAGGATTTGATATCTCATTATAATAAAGTGAAGGATTTGCAGTGTGAGTGCGGGTATACAACACACGTCAAGCAACAGATGGTTGGGCATAAACGGTCTCATACGGGGGAGAAACCGTTTACTTGCGGTATTTGTAGTTTTTCTACAGCTGATAGAGCCGGACTTTATAGGCATTTGAAACAACATGAAGCGTAGTCAACATTTCAGCTGAAAGACGTCCACTGCTAGATTTAGCCCCCAAAGCACCGCCCTTTCGACCGGTTCTGTGCTTCCCGCATCCAGCGGATTCCTGCGGCCTTCACAAGGTCATCGGTCGACATTGTGAGAGGCTTTTGGGTTTTGAAGCGTAGTATAGTAGCTTTATACAGGGTTGTTGAGAATATTAGGGTCACTTAATAATAGGCGAGTCTACTCTTGGAATTATATTACTCAACAAACATTAATTAACACTATGACGGGCGGCACTAATATACTAATTCCATCTACTGAGACATTACTAATTTCAATACATTGCCTATGGGCGTAGCGTCAGTACACCTCATCAGAAAACATATATGTATAACGAATTTTTAATCATAGTATTGTGCCAGTACGGAAGTCATAATTGTACCTGTGGTGACAGTACGAATTGCTGCGCCTTATGAAAGTATGCAAAATCGATCATCGTTGAACGTACTGATTTTATTTAAGTAAAAACTTAGACGTCGCGCGACGTACTTTCGTATAATTTTTGAGACATTAACGCCCATAGGCGGTACCGCCCGTCAACGTGTTAAATTATTAGGATAGACGCGATGCGTGACTGCGTGTACGCACGCGCTCTTGATCGTGACGCCGAGCCGACTGTCGGCGTTTGGCTGGCGGCGAAACGACGCGTCCGCGCGGGCCCCGTCCCCCGTGTCCCGCAGGCTCACGTCGAAGGTCTTGGTATGTAAAGATGGTCACCCATCGACAGACCAACCGCTGAAAGCGTAGCTTAACCTTATCGATCGACCTGTGCGGCTGTTATTATTTAGCCACGGGCCCCTCGACCACGGGCCACGGGTCACAGCTTCGGGACTGGATTTGAGGACTCCACCCAATTCATTGTTTGCCCCTACAAATGTTTTGCCATTGTCTGAATAAATTTCCTAACGTTTACCTCTTGCTACAAATCGTCGTAGGCACATTAGGAACTCTTCAGTAGTGAGGGCACTTAAAAGCTCTAAGTGGACGTTTGAGTGAGTTATTATTTTAAGGTATTTTTGATGATTTTGCTCAGTAAGTTTAAATATTATGTTGTAAGGATTTCAGCTAGCTGTTAAAAAGTTGATTTCTTAAATATATATATGTTTAGTTAATATTTATGCTGTCTATTTATTTTTGCGAACCTTTATCATCTTCATTTCAGTCCAGTGCTGGCCATAGGCTTCCAAAGTAGGGTTACCATTTCGAAATTTAAAAACGTTTGACAAAAAGCCGGACATTTGCAAACAATTCCAAAAATTTGACATTTCTTCAGAAATCGTTTTAACTTTTTTATTTTCCAAAAAAAAAATCCTTTAGTCGAAAAATTACAAGCCCGGACAAAATCCGAACATGTCGAGACCACAATCTGAATAATTTGGAAGGATATTGCTAATCCAATGCGCAAAACCTGAAAACAGTTTGATCAGAATAACGAGCAGAATTAACTGAACCAGTTTTTAAAATAGGTTACATTTTTCAAAAAATCTTCATTAAAAACGTTGCCGTGTCTATTTATTAATAGGTCAAGCAAGCCAATGTCAGCGCGGCGCAGCGGCCCGGTGACGACTCCTCCGTCGGTAAAGCGTCGTCGCAGACGCAAGAAACGATCAGAATGGCCAGTAAAACTAAAACAGCACATAAAACCTTTACAATTTTTTTAATGACTTATTTTCTCTTAAAAATCAGTTGGGGTGTCTAGAGGTTTTGCGCATTTAACGTTACACGTTGTATATGTATTCACACATGCATTCTGCTTGCAGTATCCGGCAAACAGGATGCATGTGTGAATATGTATATTTAAACACGTACACTACTAAACGGGATCCTGCAAAAAACGGGATCGTGCCGTGGGAAAGGGCCCTAAGAGCGGTTTCGCACTATGTCCGATCCAAATCCGTGAAAATACAGATATAGAAAACTCGGACCGAATTCGGATATTGCTTTTCACACTAGCTCCGATCCGAATACGTGATTCAGACGTCATTTTACGCAAAACCACAGCCATGAAGACTATACATAAGGAGTCCAATCTCTGTATATAAAAGTTGTGCCGGAATTTTGAAAAAATAAGGTTGGCGCGCAGGAGGCACTGCGGCTGCTAAGTTACCAAGGTTAGCTTGGATAACCATAGAATGGCGGCTTTGTACTAACTTCGCGCGTCTTACATGACACTAAATTCACTTGGTACACTCCGTAATTCAGCGCGGCTAGTGGCTGTTTTTAGAACTATTGCTCTAAAAATTTTTGCGGACAGATTTTCCGTATGAGACCCCTTAGAGATTGGACTCCTTTTCTATAGTCTTCATGACCACAGCAGAGCGTTCACGTCGTTGATCATGAGTCCTTTCAATTCGGCGGAAGAATTTGACAGTTTGTGGTTTCGGGTACACTCAGGCAGAGATGTACAGACGGAAGCACATCAAGCTACCCGAAACCGTCAAATTTTCCCAATCATCTTTGAACCTTATGGTTTAGCGATAAAGTTGAAAATCGATTAAAGAAATTTGATAGATTGGAGTAGCTTCATGTGCTGGCATCTGTACATACGAGTGACGACAGAGGCAACTACTGTCGCAGACACGCGTCCCTCGAGTATTTTAGTACGGTGCTCAAATACACGGCGGCATGTTGACCATAGATAAGGGTAAGTACTGACGTATACAGTGTGTCCGGACATGGACTAGCGATATTCTAAATACTTAAATATAAGCTATTTTAAAGTACTATTACACTATAGGCTTGGGTCCAATACACTTCCCCGCTATGTGGCAGCCATTTTGTTTTTTTTGTTGAAATATGCTCTATGCGAGTACAAAAAAAATCATATATCTCAAAGTTTTAGTCATACTGAGATAAAAATAGGCTTATTCGGAAGGCAATAATATTGTCTACCGTCTGCATTACAAAGCAATGTGTTCACAATTCCATAACTTTTGAAAAAAAATGTGAAAGTCGAAAAAAAAATCAAAAAATTATGCAATTCAACCAATAATGGTTAATTACTACAAAAACAACCCCGAGAACTTTTTTATTTTTTATACTAGATCGACAGTTTTTGAGCTACGCTACAATGCAACATAAAATTCACAACTGTATGTTTAATACTTTAAGAGTTATTGTTGTTTGAACATAGCGTATGCGCAAGCACAAAACGTCTTTGTTAACCGCCAGAGTGTCATTTATGGCATTCACTGTATTCCATCTGAGAGCAGGCGAGAAATACTGTTCGTTACTACCGTGAGTAAGCGAGATAGAACGTATTAGTCCACTACCTGAAACAAAATCAGTTTTAAGGACAAATTATTAGTTGGGTTAGTTTAGTTGTCCCTCGCCCTGCGTTGTGATCGCTATCGCTACTTTCACTTACCGTCCGTGCTGTTTACGTGCTGCGTTAGTGTTTTGTATTTAAAAGTGTGATAAAGTATGGCACAGCGTCAATATTCATCGCAACATATTGCTGACATACACTTTGTGTATGGCTTTTGCAATGGAAGTGCAAATTTGGCTGTACAAGAATATCGACGAAGGTACCCTAACAGGCCTACACCGAGTCGCCAAACTTTTATCGACGTGCATTCAAGATTAGCGGAAAGAGGTATTCAAAGAGCTGTTAATGAACGCAATCGCTTGGTATCGCCCGAAGATGAAGAAGAAGTGCTTAGACTAATAACCAATGATCCTAGACTAAGCGTTAGACGGATTTCAGTGCAACTTCGAATGTCTAAGTGGCATGTATGGAGAATTTTGAAAAGAGAAGGGTTACACCCTTATCATTTTCGACGGGTTCAAGACGTGATCGAACCAGATTTTGCTGCGAGATCTGTGTTTTGTTCGTGGATAAATAGAAATTTGAGACAGAACCGTAATTTTTTACAAAGAATACTGTGGACTGATGAAGCCAAATTTACAAGAGCTGGGATTACAAACCACAGAAACGACCATCTCTGGTGCTCCGCAAATCCAAGGGCGGTGCGCCCAAGCTCATTTCAACATGAATTCTCAGTAAATGTGTGGGCCGGCATAATCAACGATAGGCTGATAGGGCCATTGGAATTGCCACCTACATTAAACGGCGCTAGATTTTTAGAATTCTTACAGACACAGTTTGCGGACAGCCTCATGGACCTACCTCTATCATACCGTCGGCGTATGTGGTTCCAGCTCGATGGTGCACCCGCGCATTTTTCTCGAGCAGTGAGAGAATATTTAAATAATAATCTACAGCCGTGGATCGGTCGTGGTGGTGTAGTAGCGTGGCCGCCTCGCTCACCCGATTTGACACCCTTGGATTATTTTTTGTGGGGTCATATGAAACAAAAAGTATACGCTACAGTTCCAAATACCAGGGAAGAACTCGTCGCAAAAATTATGGCAGCCGCCGAAGAAATTAGATCCGATTTGGATTTAATTAGGCGCTCATCAACCCAGGTGGCACAGAGAGCCGTAGTGTGTCTACAAGCTGGAGGTGGCCACTTTGAGCAACTGCTTTAGATATTTTAATCTTCATTTAATATTGGAAAAAACATTAAATAAAATTCAATATGAATGTTATGTTTTTTTAATGATTTCCTGTTTAGGGTTCCGACAAAGGCCTTTTGTGCTTGCGCATACGCTATGTTCATACAACAATAACTCTTAAAGTATTAGACATACAGTTGTGAATTTTATGTTGTATTGTAGCTTAGCTCAAAAACTGTCGATCTAGTATAAAAAATAAAAAAGCTCTCGGGGTTGTTTTTGTAGTAATTAACAATTATTGGTTGAATTGCATAATTTTTTGTTTTTTTTTTCGACTTTCACATTTTTTTTCAAAAGTTATGGAATTGTGAACATATTGCTTTGTAGTGCAGACGGTAGACAATATTATTGCCTTTCGAATAAGCCTATTTTTATCTCAGTATGACTAAAACTTTGAGATATATGATTTTTTTTGTACTCGCATAGAGCATACTTCAACAAAAAAAACAAAATGGCTGCCACATAGCGGGGAAGTATATTGGACCTAAGCCTATAGTGTAATTGTACTTTAAAATAGCTTATATTTAAGTATTTAGAATATCGCTAGTCCATGTCCGGACACACTGTAGATTGCCTCTCGATTTTGTACTTTATACCGCCATCTAGTTCCCAGATCCCATACTACTTAGTAGCAAATCTATACATACGTACATGTATCGTACCAAGCTGCCTACGTAGACCGGATGACTTTTTACCGTCGGGAAAATAAAGAGAGTGATTCTAGAGCTCAAATAAAACTTTTCCTATGAGAAAACAACATGAATATAATTATATTAATTTGGAACGCATTTTTCATTCGAAAAAGTACGGGGTCTGGGAGCTAGATGGCGGTGCGGACGTTAAAAAATTGCCTTGCATAGGAAGACAAACTAGTATGATCAGGGTCTGTCAACTTTGTTCTAAGAACTGTATGTAGGTGGGCTTGAAAACAAGAAAAAGACAACGCCATGAGAGTAAAAGAGATGAATATAATAATGTTGCCACTAAAAATACAATTTCGTATTTTCCATAATAATGAGCTTATTATTTGATTTTTAAAATAAATTACCCTTGAAAAAGCCGTTAGTTATTATTCTGATGTTACACAAATATATTTTATTGAGAAATATAACATATGTAATTGATTAAGACATAATAAAAAAATGATATGGAGGGTAATGTGTGGCAACACTAACGTCCGCACGTCATATTGACGTCACAAGAAAAATGTCTGCCACCGCTTGCGCACTATTTTATCTTTTACTTATTTATTTGTAATAAATAAACTAGTTCCATTTAATTCTACAAACATTGATAGCGTTGAGTCGAGCTTGCTCCTGCGTTCCTGTGTTTTGGTGAAATTAAGTGCGTATTTGTGAGATATAGACTCGGTGTTGAGACAGTGACTCTTGTTTGATTTTGTGTTTAATTTCGTGATGAGTTCGTAGTTCATGTAAAATCAGTCATAATATAATAATTAATCTGTTATGTAAATTATAATTATTCACATGCTAAATAAAAAAGTCAAGTACTAATCTTTGTTTTACTAGACTGCTCTGTATATATAAATTTTAGCATTTTATGTACAAGTACAGTGTGTTTCTCGATAGTGATTGTTGATGTCAATTATTGCTGAGCAAAAATTGGCCATCTTGTAGGAAACTGTCGAGAAACGCGCTGTACTTGTGCATAAAATGCAATACAAAGTATCTATAAAATGCACTGTAGTTCAAAATTCCCGCCCTAGCTTCTACTCCTTAGTTTTCGTGGGCGGAATATAGATGGCGCCAGTCGGTAAGGAAAAATTTCCTCCTAAAATTTGTACGGAGCAGTTATTCTTCCCTCTTAGGGTATATATGTTCTGTGAGTATGATGTTGACACGCGTTGACGACTGTCGCCGACACTCGTCGACGGTTGCAGTTGCCACTGTCGTCGACGTGTCGCTCGTGTGTATGCACAGTAACCCATTCAGGCCTTACAGGCGTGATGTTATGATGATGTTTGGTAAATCAAAACCAACAGATTTTATATAAAAAATGCAATTTATTTACAGAAAATCACTTGTACAAAATTCATTTTCATTTCGTATATTTTTACAAATTAAAATTCTTATCTCATAATCGGAGTATTTTAACACCCGTACAGTTAAAAGTCTAACATAGTTTTTTTTTTGTCAAAAATACTATTTTTCTCAGTGGGATTATTATAATATATTGGTATTATATATATCATATTTTCTAAAAGATTACGTAGTTTCTAGTTAATACAGTTTTTTTTTGTTTTTTATGAAGATCGAAGTTATTTTCAAGCCGATCAAGATAAAATTAAACAACTGCCGGTCGATTCTGTAAAAATCTCACCGTGAAATCATAAGTGAAGTGAGCACTTAATAGTGTTAGTTCCTAGCGAATGACAGCTCACTCCACGCTCACTTCAACCAAGCTTTCACGGTGAGATGGTTACAGAATCGCACGGCTGGGCCCCAATTCTGTATCATTCCCTACGAAATCTTACTACGAGCAAACTTCGATCGAAATGTTAACAGACAACATGTATTTTGACAGTTCAAACCAAACCATTGTGTCATAGAAAATACGTCAATAGCAGATGTCGTGATTAACGTTTAGGAATCGTTCAGTAATAATATAATATTATAATTATTAAACCTTATTAATTAACCTGTTAACCGGGGAATTCCGTACACGCTACTGTTTAAGTTTGACGTATTTATACGTCCCGCACGGTTAACAGGTTAAACAAGTTGTCATAGTGAATTAGGGCCCTCGATAGGATGCAGCCTCAAGGGAATTATTATACATAGTCTTACCCCGCTTCCTCTTTAGGGCGAAAGCGTCAGTGTAGCCCACAAAATTCAAATTTTCTTAAGTTTTTTTTTTGAGATTAGTTTGCGAATAGATTTTCACCTAAAAATTGCAAAAACGTAAGAAAATTTTTGAGTGGTTGACCAAAAAGGGACCTCAAGGGAAAATAAATTGATTTCGAGTAAATCGCGTTTGAAGTTTCGTGTAGAAACAAGTTTCATGTGTAAGGTGTAATTTTTCAAAAACTGCCTCGGCTCACAAAAAAATTCATTAAAAAAAAACTACGGCACCTAAAAATATTCTGGTTAGACGAAAATAAAGCTAAAAGACCACAGATTCAAAAATTAAAAAAAAATAACGGTTTCCAATCCCTCCAGGTCCCTTTTTGGTCAACCATTTGAATTCTGACGCTTTCGCATTAAACTTTTGATTCCGCAACTTTACATAGACCAACCTGTTTATTTTGATCATAACACACAATTTTTTTACACATATCTCATATTGCTTAGCCTGCGTAAGCACTAATCTACTTCATTTCATAAGTATGTTGTGAATGAAGGCATGAAAGGCTAATTCAAAGGCAATCTTACACACTAAGAGGCACATGCACGAGCTACTGAGTTTACAAGACCTAGAACACCTAGGAGAATATTAGGAACGCTTTAGACCGCGTCCTGACCAAAGCGATCGTCGCGCGAACATGCGAACGCCACGTTTATTTTGTTCGGCGAACCAGCATAGCTATTGGATAGGCTTCCGTATCGCAAATGACACATTTTCGGTTACCTGCAGGCTGATTGCGTAACACACTACCAGTGGCAATGGTTTTCATTTTGACAGTTCAACAACATTCATTGCGTTATTTACGGTGTTGAGCAGACACATTTTTCGAACATATGGAGCAATGGATTAGGAATATGCTTCAAAATTATTCAAATTCAGAGTAATATTATATTACGCAATTAGGGTGCTGCATAGCATAGCCATTCGCAATCACTTGATACGCTT
The DNA here is from genome assembly GCA_949629135.1 of Eremobia ochroleuca. Lineage (NCBI taxonomy): Eukaryota > Metazoa > Arthropoda > Insecta > Lepidoptera > Noctuidae > Eremobia > Eremobia ochroleuca. The sequence continues at coordinate 8,254,231 of OX451413.1, read as the reverse complement.
CCGTTGCGTATTGAACATCAATCAGTATTATCATAGGAGTCATCTAAACGCTGTTCACAAGACCAAAACCGGAAACAAGAAAAAAATCCGGTTTCCCAAACAAATGAATGACATATGAGGGCGACGATGGTGTCGCGCGACAGATCGCTTTAGTTAGAACACAGGGTTTTAGAGTAAAGTTTGTTCTGAAATAAGTAGCAAATGGAGTTTTGATGTGACGGCATTTTTTTTATTTATCTTGCTTTTTCTGACAATAGGATCTTGGGAAGACTTAATACTAAAAATGGTCATCCAGACGGTATTTCGGCCATGGCGGCCATCTTAAAGGAGACAAGCCTTGGGCGCGGGAGATATTATAGTGCAGGCGTGTGTGCGCAAACACAGGTGCACTCTCTGTTCCCTCACTCTCATAGTCCTCAGGGACGGCAATCCGACACGACCGGGGAGAGATCAGGCGCAGGACTAACGGCGACACGTGCTTTTGAACTTAATATTACGTTAGTAAGGTAACGATGTCTGATTTTTGCTTGCTGTATGTCTCGAAGTAAAATACTGGATGCTTTTTTTTTTCATCCTCCGCATTTTTACAGGGCGTTCTACTCATGAATATGAACAACTTTTACTATGTGACCAACTCTGAGGTAACGAAAAAAAAATCAGCTGTTTCATACATTTTGGTCAAGTAGGTATTGAACTTTTGTATTAAACAGCTGATTATGTTTTCGTAACCTCAGAGTTGGTTCCATAGTGAAAGTTGTTCATATTCATGAGTAGAACACCCTGTAAAAATTCGGAGCCTGTAAAAAAAAAGCATCAAGTATAAAAGAAGAAAAAAACGTACATAGATGATTTAAAACTTTTTTCACGCTATGAAAAGCGGCGAGAGAGTTCTTTCTTTCATATCTACTCCAATTAGCTAACTACACATAAATTAATTTGCACAATGTTCAGTAATACAACAGAAAACAACGACCATTTCTAATTCCAAGTGGTCTTGATCCCGAATATGTCACAGGAAACAATGGCGGAATCTAGAGTTCATTAGTATTCTGTTAAAAATCATTAATATTCTGTTAAAAACCATTAATATTATGTTTAAAACCATTAGTATTCTGTTAAAAAACATAATTATTCTGTTAAAAAGTATTAGTATTATGTTTAAAACCATTGATATTTTGTTAAAAAACCATTTGTATTGTGTTAAAAGCTGCTTTCAAATGGCCTCAGCCAGTAATATTATGTTTAAAGCATTAGTATTCTGTTTAAAGCCATTAGTATTCTGTTTAAAACCATTAGTATTCTGTTAAAAAACATAATTATTCTGTTAAAAAGTATTAGTATTTTGTTAAAAACCATTTGTATTCAAATGGCCTCAGCCAGTGACATTACACGTTGGCTACAATGTTTTACGATGGCATGAGTTATTCTTCCAAATTCGTGTCGAAAAGAGAATTGAAGTGGTTTTTCTTGTTGTAATTACAGAGTACTGTGCATAGCTACCGGCTCAAACAATCAATGACGTTTCTTCTGATATAATATTGCTTACATTTATATTTTAAAATAACTTATGTACACAAAATAGTCTTACTTCTACCCGCATTTTGTTGAAACCACATTTGGTGTTCACGTTTAAGTCTGGAGTTTGGATTTGTCCCCGGTTGATGACAAAAGCACGCCCCTTACGTGGGACTTGAACATAAGTGACAAAAAATTTTTACCAATAATTTTTTTCAACGTTACATAGATTTTATTGGGATACTTGCATTATGTACTTTATTTTATTAAAATACAATTCAAAGGGGTTTGCACCTTTGTGGCATATCCGACCCACCGCCAGTGTTTTTGTTTTTTTTTTCAAATTTCCGCTCCCGATAAATTGAACCAAAACACGTTATATTGCTATATAATAGATTTAATGATTTTCGTAGTTCTCATATGTCGATCTTTACCACCGAAGACGTGACACTTTAGGGTACCATATTATCACTTTTTGTTACTATAAGTGTCCCCTACCCATAATTAATACTACTTACATAGTGCGCGGAAGACATGAAAAAAAAAAAATGGCGGTGTGTGGATATGCCAGTTTCCATTGAAAAATGTTCGAACCACTAAGGCATTTCTGTTATCATCATTCTTGCTTCTCAAAGAACAAAATGCTTCAAAATGTTGGCAATTACCAGGGAAAACAATATGGCGAACGTAAAAAATAACCTTAACGGGTTGAACATATTCATTCCTTGACTGTAGGTAATAATAATAATAATAATAAGTTTATTTGTAAGAATATACTACAATAAGGAGCTGCGATTGTCATAGTCTCCCACATTCTACCATTTCTGGTGTACAAATATTAATGGTACAGACGCCAACACATCAAGCTACTACAATCTGTCAAATTTCTTTAATAGATTTTCAACTTTATCGCTAAAGCATAAGGTTCAAAGTTGATTGGGAAAATTTGACAGTTTCGGGTAGCTTGATGTGCTGGCGTCTGTACTTCAAAATCATAGCCCATTTTGGAACGTCCAAACAAAAAACCAAACCCATTTCCATCTAAAACCTTCAAAGCATTCACAATTCATTATAAAGCCTACTGACGGTCACTCGTCCATTTTTTAAACATTTCTTAACTTTGACACGCAGTTACAGAATTAACAGTTATATTTAGAGTCTAACTTAAGGTTCTAATACTGTTATATTTTGGTCTGTATTGTGATACGGGTTTTATTCGGGAAGCCTAAAGCGTTGGTCACACTGAGGCGAATCCCGCGCGAGATCATCATCTGCCTAGCCTTTTCCCATGTTGGGGTCGGCTTCCAGTCTAACCGGATGCAGCTGAATACCAGTATTTTACATGGAGCGACTGCCTATCTGACCTCCACAACCCAGTTACTGGGTAATACGATACCCCGAGGTAAGACTGGTTGTCAGACTTTCGGGCTTCTGACTACCCGTAAGGACTGTCAAAGATCTACGAATGACAGCCGGGCCCAACGGCTTAACGTGCTTTCCGAGACACGGAGGGGTCTCGGTATGTAAAGATGGTCACCCATCCACAGATGAACCGCGGCAAGCGTAGCTTAACCTGATCGATCGACCTGTGTGGCTGTTATTATTTAGCCACGGGCCCCACGAATCCCACGAAATTCAGGCTGATAGAGAAAACCGGTAAAAGTCTGGCTTTAGTTCATTACTTCAAAATCACAGATGCTTCAACTGGAAGCTCTTCGTCACCGAACATGCTCGTCAGACCTAGCTCCAAATAATTTCCTTTTTTTTTTTTTTTGGAAAATTGGGCGATTAAAAAAAAACAAAATTGAATCAAAATTGAACATTGAAAATGTGTCTACAAAACCCTTTTGTGAGTCCATCGATTCTCGTCCCCAGAATTTCTTTTTATTACCTTTTCTATCTTTCATTAAAATGGTAAAAGTGCATTTCTTAAAAAAGTTAAGGTATTTGTTTCTACGGCCCTCCAATCTTTTTAGAAATGTATACTGGCAGGAGATCGTATCTGTTTTGGACAGCCCAGCTCGAAACAACTTGTTTCATTGGTTTCAACTTGTTTTATTCGTTTTCTCCGCAGTCGCTGTCGCAAGACGCGCTTGAGCGTTTAGCTCGTGGCTACGGACTCCCGCATCCCGCGCGGGATTCGCCTCAGTGTGGCCACAGCTTAAATGTATATGACAAGAATATTTCAAGTTTTTGGAAGCATCCTAGAAATAGTCTTTTTACACGATTTTAGACTTATATGTGGCGTGGGTCTAAGATTTTTTCTGATCGTATTGAATAATGAACTTTATTTTCAGTGCCTTAAGGTGCAAACTGATAACAAAGTGTACCTTAAGTATACAGGATGTTTGTTTAAAATTAGATTTTATTGATAATAAGACACGCTGTTGATATACATGGTGATTTTTTTTTAACTTTCTACTTTGACATTTAACTTGATCATTCATCAGCCTGTATAACGTGTATGTTCGTCTCTCCCACGCCACCTCCCGAACTAAACTAAACATGATTACGTTGCCTACACTAATAAATGCATTTAGTGTGTTACTGTCGTGTGGGCATTTTTAATATGGTTTGAAGATTACGCTCTTATGTGAAACCACGAAATTAATTAAAGCAAAAATATCATTATTTTCCTCTCACTCTATTTGAAGCCGCAAGCGGTCTTGACTTCGTTGCCCGGATCGGGCAGTATTCAAATGAATTTAATTGCATAACACAGCGCGGCAATTACATAACAGACTAACAGCAGACTTTCATATTGACAGTTTCAACAACATTCATTGCATTATTTAACGTTGTTGAGCAGGCAAATTTTTACAACATATGAAGCAATGGTATAGCAATAACCTTCAAAATGATTCAGATTTTGTTTGAAAGTGTGTTACGAAAATAGGGTGCTGCAGGGTAATTGCGTAACACACTATCAGTAGCAATGGGTTTCATTTTGACAGTTCAACAACATTCATTCCGTTATTTACGTTGTTGAGCAGACACATTTTTCGAACATATGGAGCAATGGATTAGCAATATGCTTCAAAATTATTCAAATTGAGAGTAATAGTGTGTTACGCAATTAGGGTGCAGGTTTATGGGATGTTACGAAAATAAGGTGGAGGTTTATGGGATGTTACGAAAATAAGGTGGAGGTTTATGGGATGTTACGAAAATAAGGTGGAGGTTTATGGGATGTTACGAAAATAAGGTGGAGGTTTATGGGATGTTACGAAAATAAGGTGGAGGTTTATGGGATGTTACGAAAATAAGGTGGAGGTTTATGGCATGTTACGAAAATAAGGTGGAGGTTTATGGGATGTTACAAAACATTGGATATTGAACATTGATTAGGTTTTTTCATTAGGAATTTTACGATAGCCGGTCTGAGTCTAAATTTGTGTCTGGTTAGTGGCAATAGGGTCGCCCCTATTCCATGGCAATTTAACATAACTGGAATAAAGAAAGTGAAAGAAAGAAAGAAAGAAAGAAAGAAAGTGCCTGAGCCTTAGCTTTTTTTAATTAAGATTTTGAATGTTCAGGTATTTATTCTTGTATTGAATGTAAAACGTATTTAGTTTAACCTTTATGTTATACTGTTTTTTTTTTCTCTTTCTTTTTTTGGGAGATGTGTTGTGATGTTCCCACTCTTTCCTTCCAATCTGTTTTTTAAAAGTGATGTATTTTAATTGGCTGTCAGTCTCACACTCTATTTTTTATTATGTTTGTTTTAGCTGTAAGTCATACATAGTTAATAAATAAATAAATTGTGATTCTGAAATATAGGTGTATTAAACACTTCTGCTTTATTGCACTTAGAAGAATAAAGTCGTGATGTTTATTTCTATATTATTATTATTTTCTTTTTTTTTTATTAAAACTAAATGCCCGCACGATGGTAACAGACGTATAGCTAGAAAAATACTAATATTTTGTACAATTTTTTTTTTAAATATAAAAATACAGTGGTGTGCTATCACACTTACTCTAAAAGGGGTGGACAGGCGGATAGGGTGTAAGACCCTGTTGTCAAAAGTCTACCTAACAATGTGATGTTGAATTTTTTTGATCACCCTGTATATTATCACCAACTTTGCCCGCGTTCGGATTTTTTGATCACCTTGTATATTATGACTAACTTTGCCCGGGTTCTTAGTTAATCTTGAACATTACTGATATCGGTGAAGGAATAAATCGAGACGAAACCTGCAGTGCGATTTTGAAACCATCTCACCGTGAAAACTTAGGTGAAGCGAGCTGTCAGTGTCATCCTACCTGATACTGGGGATTGACCAAGTAAACATTTACAATCATAATCGAGATTTTAATAATATTTTTTATGCGAATTCTGTTGATAATTTTATATAATTTCAAAGCTAGTATTTTAGCTGTCATCAAAACCTTACTATTTTGTGTGTGCCTGACTGACGGACCATAGAATTTGATCCCACGTAGTTTGTGTGGCGTGATCACTTCACCCGATGCACGAGATGTCGTGAATGGTTGTATAATGATCTCGATTGTGACAATGACTTTGTTGATCGATGTAGTCTTGGCGTACATACGTGATATTGTGAAAAAGACTCTTTTAATCTTCAGTTAGGTAGACTTTTGACAGTTTAAAACTAAAATTTTATTTGTTAGCCATTCTTAGAAGGCACTAATATTATTGATAGGGTGAGAACACCAATTGCTGAATTAGCTATATTTTTATTGAAAAATATTTGTCTCTGATAGTTTACTAAGGCTATATCTATGTCTAGGTAAATTGCTAGAACTGTCGTAGAAAATAATTTAAAATGTTAAATGTTTTCTAGAAATATTTATGTGATGCTATAATCTCCAAGTAACATTGTAAAAAATAGAGACAACAATTGGTACCTCTACCCAACTATATTTTGTTTTTTTTTTTTACTATTTTGATGCTTAAGATTACAATAAATGCATTATTTATGAGTTCAGTAGTTTACAGCGAGTATATTACGGATAAAATACGTCTTAGACAAAATAATACTAAATTTTTATTATGCTCATTAAAATTACTGGCCTTATGTTGGCAACATTTATTTAAAAAATATATTGTAAAAGTTGCCAATATAAAAAATGAACACGTAATGTTGCTAGTTAATTCCTTAAGATTTACTTTTAAAAGCTGCTAAATAGGATTAATTGAAATCCAAGTTTTTTTTATAAATAAATTGTCTAAGTGAATTATTATTTAATATTAATAACTAAATGTTTTGCATGGATTAAAATCATCGCTTTTTGAACTTTATTTGTCCAAAAAAATCGGACTTTACTAGTTGTCCGAAATAAATCGATTAAAATCTTACAAAACTACATCAAAAATGTTGCCAACATCTTCATTTCACTATCACTTAATTTTGGAATATTACTTTTCGATCGATCACAAAAACCTACCAAACTAAAAGTATTGCCACACTAATGTCTAAATCAATTATCAATTCAAATTAAATTGAAAGAAAAAACAGGCTACAAACTAAACAATCACAATATACCTAACCTAAAGTTGCCATAAAAAAATCACAATAAAAAAAGAACTAACAAATAATTGCCAGCTTAGAAAAAAATAATACAAACTAAAAAAAATACTGTGGGTTGCCAGCGTCAACGTCAAAAATACTACTAAATACATTACCTTATTCTATTAGCTATTAGGCGTTGAATCTAGCCAAGTACTGAACCAGCTGACGTTGAACATGCCGGAATAAGGGTGTTTTCGCTTCTTATGTAAGCGTAGGGACTCTTCGGATGCGTACCAGAATTGCGGAAACCTATCGTATGGGTATTTCACCGGTTCCTTCACGAACGGCTCTGAAGGATCGTCTGAAATGGAAAGAAAGATTTTTAGTACATATATATTGCTCTTTTATATCTGTTGCTGATGATTGTAAGTGTTTATGTTTGGTGCTCAAATGAAATCAAATCAAATCAAATGTCATTTATTCAAACTAGGCTGAGAATCAGCACTTTTCGAACGTCAAAATTACAAAAGACAATCCCCTAAAACGCCCGCCCTTCACCACTTCCTAGTACTTTCGCTGGGGAGAAGAAGTGGCGCAACAAACTCCCCAGCAGCACAGCTGTCTGTTAAGTTAGAAAATACTTGATTGATTACAATACAAGGTATGCAAAGTAATTAACATTACAAGACACAGAACACTAAATTAAATTATTTGCCATATGTCAGCTTGCTACGCCATAGTCATATGTCAATAGTGTTAATCCCTAATGACAGCTCACTACACGCTCACTTCACCTAAGTTTTCACGGTGAGACGGTTACAGAATCGCACGGCAGAATTTCCGTACATTTTTGACAAGTTTTTGACATCGATTGAGATAAAATTGTGACTAGATTTTGGACGTTTTTCATTACAGCAGTGCTATTCTGTGAAAATCTCACCGTGATAACTTAGGTGAAGTGAGCTCTGTCATTCTGTAATGATAGGGATTGACACCATTAAGTGCTCACTTCACTTATGATTTCACGGTGAGATTTTTACAGAATCGACCGGCAGTAATTGGCCTTATGATTATAATCTGATAAAGGGATGTAAAGAAAACGTAGCTACTTTAACCTTTTGACCGCCACGGACGGCTATAGCCGACAAACGAAAACGTGCCATACACGCCACCGACGTCTACAGCCGTCAAGAAAACGACATTTTTTAAGTACAAAATAAATCTTTTCTAATTTAGTATATTTATTTTGTACTTAAAAAATGTCGTTTTCTTGACGGCTGTAGACGTCGGTGGCGTGTTTGGCACGTTTTCGTTTGTCGGCTATAGCCGTCCGTGGCGGTCAAAAGTTTAATATGGTACTCACATGGAGGCAAACAGTATAAGCAGAATATTCGGTGCTTTCTGCTCTCGTGGGTCTCCAGATGCTTCTTGTGGTGTTTTCTGCGCGTCGACACGTGCGGGCAGCACGGACAGGGGATGGCGAAGTCTTTGGGCACGCAGCCGTGCCGCTCGGCCGCGTGGGTTATCAGCGTGGAGGCGACGCGGTAGCCCTGGAATGAGAAGTTGGGTTATAGAATTGTACGCTTATACATACAATAAACGAAAACATTGATAATGCTAATGTATACAACGTGTAACGGAAAGGGGGTATCAACCCTGAAGGAGGTGAATGTGCTCATGAAACTCAACAACTTTCCCCAAAGAACATAGGTCGAAATATGAAAAAAAAATTTGGCCCTCCCTTACAAAACTGACTACCAGCTGATTGATTTACTATGGGAGGGCCAAATTTTTTTTTCATATTTCGACCTATGTTCTTTGGGGAAAGTTGTTGAGTTTCATGAGCACATTCACCTCCTTCAGGGTTGATACCCCCTTTCCGTTACACGTTGTATATTTAGGAACTATCAAATAAATCCTAGCATCCAAATGAAAAAATAAATGTCCTATCGCAGGTATGCTGGAAGAGATTTCTTAAGAAATAGGCATCACCTTTGTACTTATTTTTCTGTTCTGTTTTTTCTTGTCTTTTTATATATGTGTACATAAATGAGGATAAATAAAATAAATAAGAAAAGAAAGCAAACACATTTATTTAGCATAGACTATAAGACACACACAGTACACCTGAGACATACATCAGATAAAAAACAAATAAAAAAGTGTAAAGTCCGATGTAAGAAATTAAACAGGAAAGTATGCCTCACGGCTGCGCCAAAAAGACTCCAGAGCAAATTTTCGGAGGCCAATATTTATAGTATATTATTAGTCTAATCCGAAAGATTAATAGAATAAGTAAATGGAAATATAAATACTTGATAGGATATAAAATAATTCGAACATAATATATAGTAACAGCCGGTCGATTCTGTAAAAATCTCACCGTGAAATCATAAGTGAAGTGAGCACTTAATAGTGTCAATCCCTACCATTAATAATAATAATAATAATCTTCCACAACTTTCACACAACGCCATCTAGTCCCAAACTAAGCAGAGCTTGTGCTATGAGTACTAGACAACTGATAAACATACATATATATTTCTAAATACATACATATTATAGATAAATTACACCCAGACACAGAACAAATGATCGTGCTCATCACACAAACATTTGTCCTAGGTGGGAATCGAACCCACGACCTTGCGCATAGCAGTCAGGGCCACTGACCACTAGACTAACAGGCCTGTCAAACGTACCTAACATTACGGAATGACAGAGCTCACTTCCCGCTCACTTCACCTAAGTTCTCATGGTCAGATTTTTACAGAATAGCACTGCTGTAATTAAAGCGCTCTGCCTCTCTCTACTAAAATATTAATTGTATTTTATTGAATTGATTAAATATTAATTAATCAACATTGCACATCAAGCTACCCGAAACTGTCAAATTTTCCCAATCAACTTTAAACCTTATATTTTTGCGATAAAGTTGATAATCTATTCAAGAACAGATTGATAATGATTCACAGATTGTAGAAGATATGCTGGCGTCTTTACATTAGCGTGTTACAAGAGCCCTTGCTAGCAAAGTTACCCAGATAATTAATGTTTGCTCCCAGAAAGATTTTTGTTTTTTTTTTTATTTATTTTTTTATTGTATTTTATTATCTACTACCCGCCCCGGCTTCGCACGGGTGCAATGGAGAAACACTGATAATTTTAGAGCCATTATTTCCCGTAAAAAGTATACGATAAAAATGGTTATTGTGGGTTATCCCTAAGAGATAGACATATACCATCGCGGAGTTTTTTGTAGACCTTTTTAAGGTGTACAATACTGTAGTACATTATTTTGATCTATCTCGTAGGGTTAAGCCAGCGCACATAGGGGTATTTCGTCGATCTACGCGGCCAAAAGTCAATTTTGTAAAACTAGCGCTGGTAACACAAAATTGCTACACGACCAAGTTGAGGAGTCGTGGAATATTATACAGCCAGTTCTCCCACCTCTCGGCACCGTCAGGCGCGCCAGCACTTGTCTAAACTTGATCGTTCTCTTTGGTGCACGTCATTTTTTCGGCATTGTTTGAATAATCAGACAGTTTGTCAGTGTCACATTCTTCATTAGGCGATTATATCAAGAAAAATACTATGGATCTTGATAGTACAGACAAGGGCGAATAAATATTTCGTAATTTGGAATTATTTTAATATAATTATAAAGATAATTTTAGTGCATTAAAATTGTGTCCCACTGAACAGTATCTAAGCACTTTTTTACAATTGCGATGATATTAGTTGTACTTCAGGGTGCGTCCCGGCTTTTTTTGTTATTGTAATAGGTATGATAAGATTTTAACTAATCAACTATATAAAAATTGGCCGCGGATACCCGTGAATTTTCTTATTTAGGGTCCCTCAACTAGATAAAATCAAATAAAGGATTTTTCGCTATTAATTTTAAAACAGGTTTTGTTTTGCTCTAGGATCACCAGGTAGCTCTAACCTAAGAGTATGGACTAGGAGAGAGAGTTATTTTTCGAAATGCAACAGCAGAACTTACCAAATATTGAAGAAAAATTAGAGTATCTTGAAAGAGACTTGTTATCATGTGAAAACTATAAAGAAGACCAAACGAAGGACATAAAGCACCAATTTTCATATATTAAATCAGAATTTAAACAGAGATGTTTTTTTGTTTTATGTTAAATTTTATTAATTCGGTATATTTTAGTATCCCTCGTAATAAAAATTAGCCCATATTATTGATTTTTATACATTTTTTTCATTTTATATAGCCTAATATGCCACAAAAAAGTTGATAACGCCATTCAAGATAATACAGACTTAAGAAATAATTTTGACCGCGTAGATCGACGAAATACCCCTATGTGCAGCGTTTGCAATGTAAGCGCAAAAAAATGTGTTTATTTACGACATCACATTAGAAACCCCTAAAATGATCAGTTTTTCTCTACTATATTATGCATGTATTATACATATAAACCTTCCTCTTAAATTACTCTATCTATTAAAAAAACCGCATCAAAATCAGTTGCGTAGTTTTAAAGATTTAAGCATATATAGGGACAGACAGCGGGAAGCGACTTTGTTTTATACTATGCAGTGATTATTATCTACTATACAGCATAACAGCATATAGCCTATAACACTTCCACTACTGGGACACAGGACTCTTCTCTGTGAGAGGGAGTGGGCCGCAATCTACCATGCGTGACCAGTGCGGGTTGGTCAATCTACTTTAATTTAGTTTCTTGTCAATCTATTTCTGGGGTGTATGTGTGCCAGAAAGGTGGTCTTTAAGGTTGTGCTACAGTCCATCAAACTGAACAACTTTCTCGATGGGATCAACATCGCAATAGCAAAAAAAAATATCAACTGTCCCATACAAAACTTCAATACCTACTCAACCCAAATGTATGGGACGGCTGATTTTTTCGCGATTACGTTTTTGATGCCACGGAGAAAGTTGTTCAGTTTGATGGTCTGTAGCACAACCATAAATTTGACCAGACCTTTCTGGTACAGCCTATAAAATTGTCCCAAATTCTACATTATTTTTGATCTCATCTGCTAGACCAAACAAAACATAACTGAGGAGCGTCGGAACGAAAACCGATATATCGAATTTACCATATTTTTCACAAATTAAAAAAAAGCTTGTAAGTTTTTTAATGTTACAAAAGTGGAAAATTATAGCATGTCATTTTGCAGTTAAAGTGACATCGATTGATGTGTGAAACTTGACGGAGGGTAGATACTTAATTTAGGGAGATACTTGGCGGACAAGTAAGGATATATCGGTTTTTGACGCGATCATTTGGATATATCGGTTTTTGACGAAACCAAAATGGATATGTCGGTATTGAACTGAATTGAATTTGAACCGACCATTGTTGAATTGTGTAAAACTTAATAAGAATTATCGGTTTTTAATCCAACAACAAGAACATGTTGAATTTAAAAATGTATTTGTCGGGTTTTGATTTGAGCACAGTATTTAGATATTTTTTTTAAGATGGATGTAACTGTTTTTTCATTGATTTCTTTCCTGAAGGGTGTATAATTAAACATTTTGTAACAGAAAAAAAAAAATAATAATGTCTTAATTAAGACATATCGGTTTTTGTTCCGACGCTCCTCAACTAAAATACATTATTTAGAATCTAGTACCAACCTTAAAGCAGTGTTCACATTGGTAGGGGAAGTCCTTCCACTTAGGGTTCTTTTTTCGACTGAACACCATTTTATAGGGCTCCGTCGGAAACCAGTCCTCAGGGTCAAGCAGCAACTCTACCAGCTCCGTTCCTGTAAATAACACGATTATTTTTTTGTTGATTGGCAGTAAAGAAAGTTTAAGTGTAGTGTATAGTGGATAAGCCGTTAGAGATGAAAAAAGAAAGTATATTTATTTGGACACAATTTCTTAAATGCAAATGTTTGTAATTTATTTTTTATTTATTTATTTAAGGGCTTTGGAAGACTTCCAGCTAAATACAATGGTTATAAATAACAGTATAATAATCTGACAGCTAATTACAGGTCTTCACGTCTAGAGCTTTTCTGGTATAAAAGTACCGTGGAACACAAAATATACACACTGCCAAATATTGCCAAAAAAAATAAAGGTAGATCATCACCTAAAATAATTGTGACAAGTTATTTCCCATAAGAACCAAGATGTTAAAAATTCAATTTTAAAAATAAACAGAAAACAAGGAAGAATTCAAGCTTTAAAGTAATGTCAACAGAACAGCTTTTTCACTAAATGCACATGAAATTATACAGCATGCTTTTTTTTAACGGCTCCACATTTTTACAGGGTGTTCCACCCATGAATATGAATAGCTTTCCCTATGGAACCAACTCTGAGGCTGTTTCATACATTTTGGTCAAGTAGGTATTGAACTTTTGTATTAAACAGCTGATTTTGTTTTCGTGATTTCAGAGTTGGTCTCATAGTGAAAGTTGTTCATATTCATGAGTACAAAACCCTGTAAAAATTTGGAGCCTGTAAGAAAAGCATCCAGTATACGGTACTTATAAAATAAAAACTATTTTTAAAAATTTTGTCTGTCTGTCTGATTGTTCCGGTTAATCTCCGATACGGCTGGACCGATTTTGATGAAATTTGGTACTGGTGGAAGCTAGTACAATAATAAAAACATACCTTCAGGTACTTTGATATCTGGCGCGGGCTCCGGGGCGGCTAATACCGCATGTTGTATGGTAACGCCGGTGATCGTCGTGTTGTTGGCGGCCAGGAGACTCGACAGTATCGTGTTTTGGGTCTGTAAAGAAGACTGGTCTTTTTAATTATAGATGGAGCTTATGTTCAAGACAGTTGATGATCAGCCGTGCGATCCTGTAACCATCTCACCGTAAAAACTTGGGTGAAGTGAGCGTGGAGTGAGTCGCCAATAGTGTCAATCCCTAGCATCAGCATGACTCACAGCTCACTCTAAGCTCACTTCACCTTAGTTATCATGGTGAGATTTTTCCAGAATTGACCGGCAGTTACATCATCTGCCTAGCCTTTTCAAAACTATGTTGGGGTTGGCCTCCAGTCTAACGGGATGCAGCTGAATACCAGTATTTTACATGGAGCGACTGCCCATCTGACCTCCACAACCCAGTTACTGGGTAATACGATACCCCTTGGTAAGACTGGTTGTCAGATTTTCGGGCTTCTAACGACCCGTAACGACTGTCAAAGATCCACGAATGACAGACGGGACCGTCGCTACATGTAAAATACTGGTATTCAGTTGCATCCGGTAAGACTGGAAGCCGACCCCAACATACTAGTTGGGAAAAAGCTGGGCAGATGATGATATTATAAGAAAGGTGTGGTCTTTAAGCTTGCAAACCATTAAACTGAACCACTTTCAACTAAATAGAAAACTTCTATTAAATTATATTTAATGTCTTTGACTTTTCCCAACTATGTTGAGGTCCCCTTCCAGCCTAACGTGATGCAGCTGAATACCACCATTTTACATGGAACAACTGCCCATCTGACCTCCACAGTGCAGTTACTGGGTAATACGATATCCATTGCCAAGACGTTTTGCCAGACTTTTTGGTTTCTGACTACCTGTGACGACTGTCTGTGTCCAAGATCTACAAATGACAGCCAAGACCAACGGCTCAATGTGCTTTCTGGGGGGCAGTTGTAGTTTAATCTTCAATCAACCTGTGCGACTGTTATTATTTAGATCATAATGATATTATAATTACCTGCAAAGCTCCGTTGCAGCTCTGTGACAGCTCCAACTTCTCCGGCTTAGGTTTCCTCTTGTAACCCTTTGGAGGCCCACGTTTCTTCGCCACCTCCCCATTCTTCTTATACCTCACAACCTCCCCGTTCACAACCGGAGTTATTGTTAACTTAGCAGGCAAGGAATACCGGTTATGCAGATTCTTGACCAAACTCTCACCGTTTGGTGGTTTAGTTGTGAATGCTAACGGGTTAGCCAAGTTTAAGGGGTTGTTCACAAAGTTGGGAAGCGTGTTTGTTGGGTAAATTGAAAGTGATTTTGGTGTGTTGAACGCTGGTATCTGATATACTTGGAGGTTTAAAGGAGAGTACTTGATGCGTTTAGCTTCTGGCTCGTCATCCTCGGAGTCTGTTTGTGTGATGCTGAGAGGATCTTTGTCCGATGAGAATGTGGAGGCTCGTTCTTTCTCTTGGACGCAGAACATCTGGAATGGTTAGGAATATGTTAGTGAAATGTGTTTAGGATAGTCTTATTTCATGATGGATGTCTGCGTGTGGCATTTCTAGTTTTTCAGTCATTCAAAAGTGACTTATTCTGTAACCATCTCACAGTGAAAACTTAGGTGAAGTGAGCATAGAGTGAGCTATCAGTGTCATCCCACCTGATACTAGGGATTGACCAAGAATACATACAACTAAAATACTAGTTTTGAAATTATGTAAAACGGATAATAAAATTAGCATAAAAAATATGATTAAAATCTCAATTATGATTGTTAATGTTTATTTGGTCAATCCCTAGCATCAGTGGGATGACACTGACAGCTCACTCCACGCTCACTTCACCTAAGTTTTCGGAGTGAGATTTTTACAGAATCAACCGGCAGTTCAAAACCAGCATCAGGCACTAGGTGTCTGGCATTTTTTGCTGAACTGAAACCTAATTCCGTAACACACTATTACTCTCAATTTTAATCATTTTGAAGCATATTGCTAATCCATTACACCCACCATATGTTTGAAAAATGTGTCTGCTCTACAACGTAAATAACACAATGAATGCTGTTGAACTGTCAAAATGAAACCCATTGCTACTGACAGTGTGTTATGCAATTACCCTGGAGATGTTTTAAATAATTATGTTTAGGGTTAAATATAACATTCATGTGTGGTTTGTGGTATGGTACAAATAGGCCTAAAAGTCACACATTTTATTGTTACAATGATTTTTTAGACCAAATCTAATCTTCTTAAGGTTACAGACCATTTTTTTGTATTTGTAATTCACTCTGCTGATCCCCTAAGAAATGATCGCGTGGTGTAAAACACAAAGAGAATCTGAACCTC